>VDFB02063269.1:0-26700 GCA_007258455.2 Sequoia sempervirens
ATTATAATTGTTTTGACTTCAAAACTTGATTAAAGAAAAAATATTCAATAAGAAATTATCTAACCAAGTGGAAGCACTAGATATTAGAGTTGAAAATCTAAATTTGAAAGAATTAGAATTTTACCCTTCATGGAAAAAAGTTGTGTTCTATGTGCGTCACTTTTTAAAAATGTTGTTTTCTAAAAAAAACTAGTTTTTGAGGGAGATGGAAAAAGAAATGCAATCTAATTCTAAAAATTTTGAAAAAAATATATTTAGAATCTAGAGAAAAAATTTCACAAAACTCTAGTTTACATCATCTTCAAATTCCTCATGGTTTAGCCGCTATAGTTGCTGGAAAGTGAAGATTTAGTTAAAAAAATTTATTCTAGTGTCCAGTTTGGCCAAAAATTGTAAACCACTATTGTGGGATCACCCACATATATATACATATGTAGACACATATATATACTCTGTGCATCTTTGCTGCCATACACATGGTCTAGTTTTCATTTTCAATGAAGCTTGTGGGGTTATACTCTTTTATACATGAATTTTTTGCATAAATAATTAATTTATTGTTAATAACTTCTTGCTATATGTCTCTGTATAAAAAGAGTTGCATTATCTACCATTTTATACTATACAGAAATGGGGGAATTGTAACAGAGCTATTAGTAAAACATACATAAATATATTTATGCATATACATATCTATATACATGCATATATATATACATACATGTATATATACATACATACATACAATACATCACCCCATTCATGAATTGGATTTTTTGGCTCTACTTATTGTTCCTTTTGATAGCAGGTTCGAGGGTTTTAACATTGGTGTGCTGCAAAACGTGTGAGAAAATATTTATATACACGTGTATACATGTGTGTGTGTATGCATACATTTATATATAAATACATATATATACATATACATATACACACTTAATCAAGACTCCAACCTATAGTAGTGTTATTCTAATACCCGTTTTAGAATTTCTCTATAATATTTAGTGTGAGGTGATGAAGCTCAAATTTTCAATCAACTTTGTCGAGTTATGCTCTTTTCTACATGGGTATTTTGCATAGATGATCAATTTATTGTTAATATCTTCTTGTTATACATTTTTGTCTCTGAGGTTAAATATAAAAAAATCCTGTTCATGGCTCAGCGGACGGAAATCCTGTAGAAAACTGCAAACAAATAACAAACACTCTGCATATCTATATACTTGCATATCTATATATTTGCAATTTCTCCATCCATACAAAACCATAATAGAAGACATCCATGGAAAATGACTTATAGATTCTAGAGAAAAAGAAAGTTTTTTAACATAAAAAATAAATAAACCATTTATACAAAATACCCAAGTAAAATGATCTACAGATTGTGCAGCACCATAGTTTTAAAACCCTCCAATTTTCCATACAACAGAGTAGAGGCCGACGATTTCATTTTTACAATAGTACACTATGAAACCAATAGCACAATGGATCTTTTGATAATGCAACTTAATCAATATACTTCCTCACACATTATGCACAAAATCTGAGCTACATTTGCTGGAATTCAATATTATAGAGAAACAGAGAAATTGCAACACACCTATTACACAAAAAATACTATTCAAGTCTTGGTTGACGAAGATCCCATTGGAAACTTCAAACAAATAACAAACCCTCTGTATATCCATATATATACAATCACTCCTATCTTAATCTGCAATTGGGAAATAAAATTACCAACCCTAACCATTTTAATGGAAGAACCTAGATTTAACTACTATTGCTCGTATGGTAACAAGTATAAGCCCAAAATTTCACAAAGATAACTACAAACAATAAACGAGCAACAAAAAAATTACAAACCCTAACCATATTTCTTGATGAAACAAAATAAAAATTCAATTGCAATTTCCCCACCCATAGAAAATGATAATGCCAGACATCCATGTAGAACAGCTTACAGAATCCATAAAACAAAAACAATCTATACAAAACACCCATGCAAAATGACTTATAGATTGCAGAGAACAACAACTTTTAAACCCTCCAATCTGGCATAGAAACCAACCAAACCCGATGATTTTTACAGTTGTCCCTATGAAACAAACCAGGGAACCATAGGTGACGGATCTTACAATATCCCGCTATTAATCCAACACCACAATGGCTCTTTTGACAATGCAACTTAATCAATATACTTTGTCACATATTATGCAGCACATCAGTGTTCAAACCCTCAAACTTGCTATCAAAATGAACAATAAGAAAAGAACAAAAGGCATACACAATAAATTCATTTTTGCTAAAAACCCATGCAAAACGACTTACTGATTCCACAACTCAACAATATTAAAACCCTCAAACCTGCTAAAAATCAGAGCCAAACGTGACGAATTTAACAATAGCTTGCTATCAAACCAACACCACAATGGCTCTTCCAACAATACAACTTCATCAAAGTATACTCTCGCACATGCCAATATTCAATATTGCATTTACATCATTTGCCTCCATCATGCAATGACAAGGAAGATTGGGCCTCGCACCAACAAATACTTGCCATTCACATTCCTTGTATCGAACACACCATTCTTGACCCCTACCAATAGATTTTCATTAGGAGAAATTCTCTATATTAATAATAGGAATGTTGAACATGGATCAAATCCTTTCTACCATAAAGGGAAAGTGTAAGGATGATTGAAATTTTGTATCATCACTACAAAAAGGTCAATACCAATTTAATATAGGACTCCTGCAGCTTCTTGTTTTTAAACAATATATTACTTCTAAGTAATCAATTCCTATTCTAGCTTTTTTTCATCCTCTGATATATACTTTAATCTTGTACTACAGGAGATTAAGACCAAGTTAGAAGATGAGGGTTTGCATGAAGTACAAGAAGTAATTTTGGTAGCAATGATATTAGTGTGGAAGGCTCAAAGACATCTAAGCAAGAGCCAGAAGGGTATGTGCAGGATCATGATGGACCAAAAAGTGGCGATATGATGGGTATGTGGCTGACGACTTTTTTTAATCCAAAATTGATGAAATGAAAAGGGTTTTTAAAGGTGATTCTCAGCTTTCCACCAATATAAATTATGCTTTACTTTGAATTTAATAAATAATTATTATTCATTTTCTATTTAAAGTCCTGATTGATAGGTTGATTGAAAAATATCTATAGCTTTCAAACAATAACACACTTTTTGAATCCAAAACATGTGTCACATTCTATGCTTCGCATACTATAGGATTTAAAAAAAAATGAATTTCATGAAGTTTTCACCAAGTTAAGGTGGTTAGACATATGAGTTTTTATATTTTTTAATAGTTGTAATAAAAAATTCATAATTAATTATTTACTTGGAAAAAAACTTATAAAAAAATATGCATCACATTTGGACATGAGTCCTCTACTTATATCTAAAATCTTATAAAAAAATATTATCATTTTATTGTGGTTAGGGTGGTTAGAAAGACACCTACTTCTTAATTTTTCCCTGAAATTTAAGTACTACTGCATTGAAATTTCAAATTTTCACCAAATAGATTTTTTTTTTAAATAAACCTAGTATTTTAGAAACTACATTCAATTTTCTACAGATTCTATTCTTACATAATTTTGAAATAATATATATAACTTATTCAAATTTTTACATCAAGTTGCCTAACTCTGATTTTTATGATTTTTTTGCCACTTAAGGGCCTGTTTTTTCCATGATGATCCTGCACATACCCAGAAGAAGGGATGTCACAAAAAGTAATGGAAGAGGACTGAAAAGGTTGCAAGAATGGGGGAGAAGTTGAGAAAAATGGGGATAAGGAAAAGATTCTAAAGAATCTTGACAAACTGTTACGTTGTCCTCACTATGATAGTCTAGGTACCAATTTCTGCTACTACAACAATTAAAATGTTAATCAACCTTGATATTTTTGTAGAAATTGTCAGAGATACTGGACCACTAGAGGAGCGATGAGGAATGTTCCTATAGGTGTTGGAAAATTAAATAATAAGCATTTAGGTCCTTTTGATTGGTCTGTGATGAAGTCAGATGATACCGCCTATTGCCAGGTTATTCTTTGTACTCTTTCTTCTTGTGCAAGTTTGACTTATGATAACTCCCTCTTGAAATAGCACTGTTCATATAGTTCAAAAGGATTTCTTCTTTTTGGTAGGGCTCAAATTAGTAAAATGTTATTATTTGCTCGTTGTATTTTTTTAGCCATTCAAATGTTTGTTTTTTACTTTGATATAATTTTTTTTCCATTGGAATTTATTAATCATCTTCTAAGGAATTCATCCACCTTTATTCAGATTTGTTGAGATTTTTCCCTAGGTAATGAAGGGCCTCTCAGTTTGTCGGGGTTGGAACCTAGACATTTTGTCTATTTTCAACCTATATCAACCAGTCAACTCTTGAGACTAGAGATAGCATCAAGAATTTGATCACTTCCAGTTGATATTGGATTAAACTAGCAATTTCACATTGGTGTGTAATGGGTATACCGAAGAGGTGTGGAAGGTTAATTAGAGAAAAATTGATCTATTTTTTATACATTTGTGTAGTACATGAGGTCAATTGGTAGGTCATTTAGCCAATGATGTGTTTGTGCAATAAAGGTCTCAATGGAGAAAGGATAAGTTCAAACAAACTATGCATCCACTTACAAAACCTCTGAATTAGGAAGATAATCAAGCTCCATTACTTGAATCATATTAATTTTTCAATAGGAAGAGAGGAAGTGGGGGAGATATGGAAATAAAGAGGGAGAGAAAGAGGGGTAGATCAAGAGAGGGTTAATGACATAGAGATAGAGAGGAATATAAATATATATATGAAGATGGAGATGGAGATGGAAATCCAAAGATGGAGAAGGAAGAAGATATGGAGAGGAGAGTGAGAGATAGAGAGAGAGAGAGGAGAGATGGATAGATAGATATGGAAGAGATAAATATATAGAGAGGGAGAGAGCTAGAGAATGAGAGAGTGATATATAGAAAGATATAGATAGAGATGGGAAGTGATATATAAAGAGTAGAGAGAGAAAGAGATATAGGGTAAAGAGATGGAGATATAATTAGATAGAGAGAGAGAGAGATGAAAGAAGAAATATGGAGAGATAGAGATAAAGAGGAAAAGAGATATAAATATTCTAATTCTAGGAAGAGGGAGAAGGAGAGAGAGAGATTTCTAGAGATAGAAGGGGAGAGAGGAAGAGGGAGACAAATAGCTAGATAGGGGGAAGGGAGGGATGGATGGATGGAAATACAGGGAGAGATAGAGGGGGGGAAGAGAAAGGGAGAGAGATAGGTAGAGGAGGGATATAGAGAAGAGGGGGAAGAGAGGGAGAGACATAGGTAGAGAGGGAGAGGGAGAGAGAGAGAAGAAGAGGGGGGAGATAGCTCAATATATAGAAAGGGAAAGGGAGAGGGATAGATATAGATAGAGGGTGATATAGAGAGATAGAGAGGGATAGGGAAAGAGATAGAGAGATAGGGATATAGAGGTAGAGAAAGATATAGACATGGAGAGAGAGATATAGGGGAGAGAGGAAGAGATAGCTCAATAGATAGAGAGGAGAGAGGCAGTAATATAGATAGAGAAAGATATAGAGAGATAGAGAGGGGTAGGGAGAGAGATAGAGAGATAGGGGGATAGAGGCAGATATATAGGGATAGAAATAGATAGAGAGAGGAGTGAGATATAAATAAATAGAAATAGATATAGAGATATAGTGGGAGAGATGGAGTGAACAAAAGAGAGAGGTAGAGATAATGATATATAGATAGAGAGGGGGGAGAGATAGGGTGATAAGGATAGAGGGTTCAAGAGCGAGAGAAAGAGAGAGGGAGAGAGGTGGAGAGGGGAAATAGAGAGTTTTTGTGTGTATGAGTGAAGAGAGAGATATAGATGAAGATAGATGTGTATAAATAGAGAGAGAAGGGAAGACAAAGATAGAGAGAAATAGGGGAGAGAGGAAGACAAATTGAGAAATAATGAGAATCATAAAGATAGAGAGGAATACAAAGATATAAATCTCTCTTCTCATTCTTTCTATCTCTCTCTCTCTATAAATATGTCTATTTCTACCTCTCTCTCTCTCTCCATATATATATACCTCTCTACCTCTCTCTTTATATATCTCCCCATTTATACCTTTTTACCTCTCCATCTCTCCCTTTGTCTCTCCCTTACTCTCTTTTTATACCCTATTTATCTCCCCCTCCCTCTCTTTCTCTCTCAATATCTCTACCTTTCTATATATCTTTGTCTCCCATTTCTCTTTATCTCCCTATCTCACTCTTTCTCTGTGACTATATCTAATCAAAAGTCAGTTTATGATTCTCTCTCTATTAATTTTAATTTAGGTTTTAGATTTTAGAATGATATAGAGAGGAGTGAGAGATATAAATAAATAGAGAGATAGAGATATAGAGTGGGAGAGATGGTGTGAACAAAAGAGAGAGGTATAGATAATGAGATATTGATAGAGAGGGGTAGGGAGAGATAGGGAGATATGGATAGAGGGGTCAAGAGTGAGAGAAAGAGAGGGAGAGAGATAGAGATGGGGAATAGGAAGTGTTTGTGTATATGAGTGGAAGAGAGAGATAGAGACAGAGATAGATATGCATAAATAGAGAGAGAAGGTTAGACAAAGATAGAGAGATATAGAGGAGAGAGAGGAAGATAAATTGAGAAATAATGAGAAACATAGAGATAGAGAGGAAAATTAAGATTAAAATATCTCTCTTTCTCTTTCTCTTCTCAACTCTTTCTCTCTCTATAAATATGTCTATCTCTACCTCTCTCTCTCTCTCCATATATATTCATCTCTACCTCTCTCTCCATCTTTCTACCTCTCTCTCTCTCTCTCTCGATATCCCTATTTGTCTCCCCCTCTCCCTCTTTATCTCTCATATATCTACCTCCTATATATATTTGTTTCCTATTTCTCTTTATCTCTCTCACTCTTTCTATGTGACTATATCTAATCAAAAGTTAGTTTCTGACTCTCTATCTCTCTAACTTTTAATTTAGATTTTATATTTTAAATTTATTTCATTATAAATAAAAATAAAAATTTGAAATATAATTATTCTACAATAATTAAAATTTTAATAAGATAAATAATTGTAAATTTAATTAATGTTAATAACTTTTAATTATTATTTGTAAAATTGCATAAAAGACAAATAATTAAAATAAATTTTAAACTTAAATCTAAATTCAAAGTCAAAATATATCAAAAAATTCCAAATATTAATACAAATAATAAGCTTATTAAGTTAATAAATAATTGAGATCAAACTACTTGATACAGTTGGATGGCGTTGTGCAGCGGCTGCGCGCGGGCTAGGGCCTGCGTGCCCTAGTCCTTTCCTGCTCTGCACTGCGTGGGCTCGGTGGCTGTGGTGCGTGCTCGGTGGGGGGGTCTTTGCTGGGTGTTCAGGGTGCGTTGGTCGGCGGGGGTGCGACCATTGTTTTGATCTTTGACAGTTTCTATTTTCTATTGTCTGTTCTGCGTTTTTCCTGTGGGTAGGGTGTTCAGATCTGAGGCTGTGGGCCTCTTGTCTCGCCTTTCTCTCTCTATTTTTGTGTGAGGTTCATGCTTTTGGTCCATGGAGAATCAGGGTTTTTCCTTGTCTCAGGCTTCTCATGGGGGTTTGGAGAGGGTGGAGCCATCTTCTTCGTTGCATGCTGGTGTTACGGATCAGCTGGGTAAATCCCAATCTGGGGATGGTGTTTCTTCTTCACAAGGGAGGTTACGAATTAAAAAAGTAAATGGATGTCTGGAGAGATCTGAGGATCGTCCGATTTTGGTCATTCAACCTGAACAAGTTTCTGAAGATGTTGATTATTGGTGTAATCATGCACTAATCTGCAAATTTTTGGGCCTTCGTCTATCTCTACCCGTGTTGGATTCCTGGGCACGTCGGGTTTGGAACCCTGAAGGTGACATGGAGATCATTTTGGCAGCTAATAACTACTTTTTGGTTATCTTTTCAAGCATGTCGGATAGGAATAGGGCTTTTGAAGGTGGCCCTTATTTCTTTAACCAGGTTGGGCTATTCATCAAGCCTTGGCACGTGGGCTTCAACTCCGCTGAAGAGATCCCCTCGCGAGTTCCTGTGTGGGTCCGTTTGCCGAGGCTTCCGTTGGAATTCTGGAGGGAGGATATTCTCCACTCGATCTCTCTTCTGCTCGGAATACCTGTGGGATCTGCGTCACAAACTCAGGATCGTAAGGTAATTTCTTTTGCTCGCATTTGCGTTGAAGTTGATTTGAATAATCCGTTACCAGACTCTATGGAAATCCGCTTGGGTTCCTCTTCTTGGATCCAACAGCTGGATTATGAGACCCTACCTTTTAGATGCAGAATTTGTCATGAATATGGTCATTTACACCGTAAGTGCCCTAGATTTAAACCCCCCCCCTTGGCTGCCTCTGGGCCTCCTAGGGGGGACAAGGGAAAGGATCCGATGTCTAATGAATCTGTGGATAATGAGGGTTTTATTCCAGTAAAGTCCCGTAACAGAGGTAAGGGCAAGAAGCGAACTTGGCTAGATAGACAGAATGAAGGTACTTTTAACAAGTTTGATATTCTTGATGATCTAGTCCAGGAGGACGGTATTCCTGCTGAACTCTCTTCTGGGGCCAAGGAGTTGCATGAAGCTCTGGATGAGAATGCAAGGAAAGAGGATCAGATTTTATCTTCAGAGGTCCACCAAGTAGATCAGATGGCAATGGATCTGCCTTCTCAAGCTCAGGATTTCGGGGTTCTCCAAGGGCCTCTGATTCCGAAGGGCCCGGTTGTAGTGGCCCATGATCCCCCTACTCCTAAGGGGGCCTCTGATTCTGTAAAGGGTAACAAAGCTCCTCTGGTTTTAGGTTTACATCAGAAAGCCTTTAAGAAGGGGCATCTTGATAAACCATCAAAGAGTGGAAGGAAAACTGATCAAGAGAAGGTTAAGCTGATGGGTGATACTTTGGTCGAGTCTGGGTCTGTGAAACCCATTGATTCCCATTTTTCCCACCCTCATAAATGATTGTTTTATCTTGGAATGTAAGGGGGTTGAACAGCATCCCTAGACAAAAGGTTGTTCGTAGATTAATTGAATTGCAGTCACCTGATGTGGTTTTCATTCAGGAAACCAAGCTTACTGTTGATGGTTTGGCGAATTGTGCTTCGCGTATCTGGCCCCAAGGCAATTGGCAGGGGGTGGGTGCTCTGAATAATGCAGGGGGGGTGGCTTGCTTCTGGAACCCTAGGAAAGTCTCCCCCTTATGGTGGATGTCTAGCCGGTCTTCCATTTCTCTGGTTGCCTCCTGCTTCGCGACTGGAGAGAGATGTCTTTTATCCAATATTTATGCTCCAACTGATCTATCAGGTAAGTCGAATCTCTGGGCCCACATTCAATTCATTCGTTCCTTGGACCCATTTCTTCCATGGATTATGGCTGGTGATTTTAATGCTGTTACTGGATTGGATGAAAAACGAGGTGGTTTAGCCAGGCTGGACCCTTCTGCAAATTTACTTAGGGATATGATTGGGTCCTTGAACCTCATTGATGTGAAGCCAACCAATGGTGTCTTTACATGGAATAATAGGAGATGTGGTGCTGAGGCTATCTCAGAGAGGCTTGATAGATTTCTTGTCTCCTGCTATTGGTTGAATAGTAGGTTGATTACCAGTTCAGAAATTCTTGATTGGAGGGGCTCGGATCATTGGCCTATCAAGCTCTCAGTCACTGTCTATGGTGTCACCAAGAATCCCTCTTTCAAATTTCAGTTGATGTGGTTAAGAGATCAGTCGTTGCATGATCTTATGTGGGATTGGTGGCAGGAGGGGATGCCTTCCCATGGGACAGCCATGTTTACTTTTTCTAAGAGGCTCCAACATGTGAAGTTCAGGCTCAAGAGATGGAATAAACAGCATTTTGGGAACCTTCAAGCTCAGAAGTTGGATGCCCAGTCCAAGTTGGATTCTATCACTCGTCAGATTCGGGATCAAGGGTTGACCTCTGCCCTGAGTATGGCTGAGTCCTTGGCCCTTAAGAGTTTAGAAGAGTGGGAACTCCGAGAAGAGATCTTCTGGAAGCAGAAATCTCGTATTGATTGGCTTCAAGAGGGGGATAGGAACACTGCATTCTTCCATAATTCAGTTAAGGCTCGAAGACATGGGAATTCTATCTCCTCTCTTATTTCTCAGGATGGGGTTCAAATCTCGGCCTATGCCGATATTTCCAGGGAGGCAGTCAATTATTTTTCAAACCTCTTTGCTAAGGAGAATCTTGTTGCTGGGGCTGAGGAGCAGGCCATCATGGATTGTATTCCCCACCTAGTCTCTGCTGAGATGAATGGGAATCTCTTATGTCCTATCTTGTTACCTGAGTTGGAGAAAGTGGTTTTTAACATGAAAAAAGGTAAGGCCCCTGGTCCGGATGGGTTTCCGATTGAGTTTTTTCAAGAGTTCTGGGAAATTATAAAGCTTGATCTCCTGGAGGTGGTTCAGGAATCACTTAGGAACAAACAAATGCTCAAGTCTATGAACTCTACCTTCTTGGCCCTCATACCTAAGTTGGAAGGAGCTGACCGGTTAGCTCAATTCAGGCCTATTGCGTTATGTAACGTTGTTTACAAGATCATCACCAAACTGATTGCTGAGAGACTCAAACCACTCCTTAGTTCTTTGATCTCGGCTGAGCAAGGTGGTTTTGTTGAAGGGAGACAAATTCTGGATGGTGTTGTGATAGCCATGGAAGCTATCCATTCTATGGCTAACTCTAAGGAGAAGGCTATGTTTATTAAGCTTGATATGTCTAAAGCTTATGATCGGGTGAGCTGGGAGTTCTTACAGAAAACTCTCCTGGCTTTTGGCTTTGCTGAGGAATGGGTGAACTGGGTTCTGAGTTGTGTGACCTCTGCCTCATTCTCTGTTCTCATTAATGGCGAACCTTCAGATTTGTTCAGTGCTTCTCGGGGACTCCGGCAAGGGGATCCTTTATCCCCCTACTTATTCATTATCATGGCAGAGGGTCTTGGAAGATTTATTAAATCTCAGGTGAGACAGGGTCTTATCCATGGTTGGAGCTGGAACAACCTTCTCCCTCCCTGCTCTCATCTCCAGTTTGTGGATGATACTGGGCTAATGGGCTTGGCTAGAATTAGTGAGGCGGTGAACTTCAGGCGTGCCTTAGATATCTATCTGAAGGCGTCTGGTCAGTGTATTAATGATGATAAATCTTCCATTTACTTTTTTAATACTCCTCGTCTTATTCAGAGCAGGATTGCTAGGATCCTTAGATTTCAGATCGGTTCTCTTCCCTTGATGTACCTAGGGATCCCTTTGGCTTTGGGAGGACAGCGAAGAGATTATTGGCAGGGAATTTTGGATAAATTTCGAAGTAAGGTGAGCCATTGGACTTACAGATGGCTATCTTCTGCTGGGAGAGTGATTCTTCTTAAGACTGTAGTGCAGTCTCTCCCCATTTATAGGTGCTGTGTGCAAGTTCCCCCGTCCACCTTTGTGCGGGAATTTGATGCTTTGTCTCGGCAATTTCTCTGGTCTGGCAACCTTCTTTCCTCAAAATGGAGCTTGGTCAAGTGGGAGTCTGTTTGCAGGCCGAAGCATGCTGGGGGCCTTGGTCTTAGGTCTATGGCTCTTGCTGTCACTGCCTTGGCTGCCAAGCTATACTGGAGGTGGTGTAACAATCAAGATCAGGATTGGGCTAAGATTCTAACCCACAAGTATATGCCTGGTGCTGATTGCCTCGATGTGCCACGCCTTCCTTTGCTGGGTAAAGGTTCTTGTATTTGGGATACCCTTAAGAAGGGTGCTCAGCTGATTAAGGAGGGCCTCTTTTGGATCTGTAATAGAGGCTCTGATGTTTTGTTTTGGCAGGACTCTTGGGATGGCCACCCTCCCATTCTTTCTAGTTTTCCTCAGCTTCAGCCTCTTTGCCATATTTTTTCTGAGGCCGGGTGGATTAAGGTGGAGCATTTTAAAACTGTCAAGCGTATTGGGCAGGCAGTGGTGGCTTGTTGGAAGGACCCACAGGAGTGGCCCGTGGGTGGTTCTGATGAGGATCGTGTTGTTCTTTCTAGAGTTTTGGAGGCTAGGCTGTGCAGCTCCCTGGATGGGAGGGATGTTCTGGCTTGGAATCCTAGTCCAAAAGGTAAATTTACTGTTGCCCAAGGCTATGCTATGCTTGACAAGAACTTATTTGGTCCTGCTGAGGTGCACTGGTGGAAGAAGGTTTGGGACAATTTCTCTTGGCCCAAATGCAATTTTTTCTTATGGTTGGTTGCTCAGAGGAAGTGCCTCACTTGGGAAAATCTTCGCAAACGTGGCTTTCAGGGACCCTCTATTTGCCTTCTTTGTTCTCACAGTGAGGAGTGTACCTCCCACTTGTTCTTTCTTTGCCCTTACGCTAGAGAGTTATGGCACAGATGGTGGGAAGCTTGGCATCATGGGTGTATTCATGCCACTTCCTTGATTGACTTTTGGGAAAGTTTGGGTAGACCACCAACAAAGACTCCTTTCCTTCAGGTGGCCTGGTCTATTGGGCCTATTTTCATTCTTTGGAACCTTTGGTTGGAGAGGAACCGTAGAGTTTTTTGTGGTTCCAATCTTGGAAATCTTCAATTGTGGAAGAAGATAATTAGCAGGATTCAGGAGACTATTTCAGCTAAGTGTGACATGTCTGAACATCTTGATCCTGGTGATCTTGATATTGTGCGGAATTTGTGCTTGGGGGAGAGCAGCCAGGGTTGTTTTGCTGGTAGAAGGCCCCGTCAGGTTCGGAAACGAGTTTGTCGTGATGGGAAGTGGATGCCTCCCCCGGTGGGGGTCCTAAAGATTAATACTGATGGTTCTTCTCGTGGGAATCCTGGTCATGCTGGTGTGGGGGGTATTGGTAGGGGTAATGATGGTGAGGTGGTTTTTGTCTTCTCTAGTTACAAAGGGAAGCATTCTAATAATTTGATGGAGGCCCTTGCTATTAAGATTGCTGTTGAACGTGGTTGCTCTTTAGGCTGGAGGAAGATCATTTGTGAGTCGGATTCTCAGATTGTTGTGGATTTGTTGAACAACCAAAGGTTGGATGATGTTAGTTGGCAATTGGCTTCGGTGGGTAGACAGATTTTGAGTCTGTGCAGCTCCTTGGACTCTGTCTCCTTTTGTCATATCCCTAGAGAGTGGAACAAAGCAGCTGATTGTCTTGCGAAGTGGGCCTCTGAGAATGTGGATGGTTGGGATATCAGTGGAAAGGAAGAGCTCTCTTCTAATTATCTTGAGACCCTGGAGAGGTTATTAGTGGAGGACATGAATAGGTAGTGGTGATTGCCGGTTGGACTTGTGGTGTTCTTTTTGCTGGGCCTTTGGCCTCTGCTTTGTACTTTGGTTCTGATTGAATAAAATTTTTACCCCTTCTTTTTAAAAAAAAAAAAAAAAGTTAATAAATAATTAAATAAAAAATAAAAATAAACTTAATATATTAAATAAATATAAAATTGAATGCAATTTTTTACATAAATTAAATTTAAAATATTAAAATCATAATTGAAATAAAATATTTACAAATAAAATCAAAGTTTTTTTATACAATTTACTCTCGTTTGATATACCTATTTATCTCCCCCTCTCCCTCTCTATCTCTCTCTACCTCTATATATATCTGTCTCCCACTTCTCTTTATCTCTCTCACTCCTTCTATGTGACTATATCTAGTCAAAAGTTATTTTGTGACTCTCTCTCTAATTTTTAATTTAGATTTTAGATTTATTTTATTATATAAATTAAAATAGAAATTTAAAATATAATTATTCTACAATAATTAAAAGTTTAATAAGACAAATAATTGTAAATTAAATTCATTCTAATAATTGTTTGTAATTATCAAAACTTAAATCTAAATTAAAAATTAAAATAGAATAAGCTAAATCTAAAGTCAAAATATATCAAAATCCAAATATTATTATAAAATAATAATTTTTTAATAAATAATTAAATAAAAAATAAAAAATAAACTTACTATATTAACAAAAAATAATTATTATAAAATTGAACACAAATTTTTAAATAAATTAAATTTGAAATATCCAAATCACACTTCAAATAAAATATTTACAAGTGAAATATAAGTTTAAACTTAATATTAACAAATAAATAATTATTATAAAATTAAACAAAATTTTTGAAATAAATTAAATTTAAAATATTAAAATCATACTTCAAATAAAATATTTTACAGGTAAAATCAAGTTGAAACTTAATATTAAAAATAAATAATTATTATAAAATTGAACTAAAATATTTACAAGTAAAATCAAAGTTTAAACCTAATATTAACAAATCAACAATTATTATAAAATGAACGTAAATTTATAAATAAATTAAATTTAAAAATAAAAATCAATTTTAAAATAAAATATTTAAAAAATTAATTCATAATTTTAAAAATCTAAAAAAATTTAAAACATTTTTATTTATTTTTCTAATTTACTTTTTTATATTTTTTCAAATTATAAATTAAGTAAAATCATTCAATATATGAACTTTATAAAATGCAAATATTAAAAATAATTTAAATTTCCACTTTCAACATCTTTCTTATTAACAAAAAAAAAAAGACATTTTTATAAATATATTTTTTAAGTTGAAAAAATATATCTAATATATATAAAACAAGTAAAACCATTCAATATATGAACTTTATTAATTATAAATATTAAAAAGAATTTAAATTTTCACCTTTTAATTCTCTCCAATTAACAAAAAAATTGACAATTTTTATAAATAATTTTTTAAAAGTTGAAAAAATATATCTAATACAAAATATAAATATGAAAAATAGTTTTAACACCTATTAAATTAATAAAATTAGATATTTAAATTATGAACATATTTTTTAAAAAGTTAAAATATATATTAAACCAAACTATTATTCAAAAGACATTTTTTATAAATAAGTTTTTAAAAGTTAAAAAAATATATCTAATACAAAGTATAAATATGAAAAATAATTTAACTTTTCACCTTTTAACATCTATTTAATTAACAAAATTAGATATTTAAATTATGAAGATATTTTTTTTAAAGTTAAAATATATATTAAACCAAACTATTATCAATTATTTCATACATTCAAATTAACATTGGGAGTCTTGGGAAATAGTGACGAATTTTAAAATTAAATTTATATTAAGTAGACATTTGTTTTCGTGCTGCAAAATTTGTTGAAACCTTCCTTCAGTAAGACACCGCAGAGAAAAAAGGGCAGAGTTTGCGATGAATGGACGAAATCACTTCAACTGTCTACCACTATACGCTGTCGATATTAACCGTTGATGGTCCAAGTTAGCTTGTTCATCTCAAATAGGATACACCTTTGTCGTAAAAAATGACTTGCCTAAATTTTTTCCATTGACAAATTACATGCTCCCTCATTTTTTCTCCTATCTCTTACAAGCGTGTTAACTAACCCTTACTTTAGGGTACTTTTTGGTGTCATGCATATCCATATGGAACTTTAGTGGTGCTTTGCTTTAATCACCCCTCCCACCATTTACTTCAAGTGATTGAAGAAGACATATTACCTTCCTTTTCATTAGTTGTTTTACAGCAGAGTTATTCATCTTTCCTATGCTCTTTTGGGGTTATCTGTCTCAAAGAGTGACATGTTTAGCCAAAATGACTAGCAAAGGGTTTTTAGATTGGTTAGAATAACACCTTTATAGATTGGACCTAACGAACCCTATTTAGTTGAATAGTGTTTAGCAAGATGGATGATGCAGATAGATATTCAATTGCTGTATCAACATGAGCATAATCTTCATTTATTCAACTATAATGCTCAAAATTTGGGATTATGCAATGCATAACTAAATTTCATGTTAGAAATGGGTGTTTTTAAAAACTGATTCCAAAATATGTTCGTTATTTTTAATTATATTATTTTGGTCTCCCAAAACTAGTGTTGGTAGTAGACTATGCTCATCACCCAAACTCAGTGTTCCAGTTGGTGATTGGCAAGTTGCTTATCAACTCCCACCCATATTAATTGAGAGAATGATCTTTTGGCTCCCTTTGTTAACCTCCATATGACCATGCTTCATTTTTATTGTTTAATTTTGGTATTGGTTGGTAGATGAATTAGTTTACACAGTGATTTAATAGGTAATTTCATTTTTGTGAGAAATTAGATGTTAATTTCTTATAACCCAACAACAAATTAATTGCTCAATAAATTCACATAAAGAAATTTGATTTATAACAATTAACACTCTAGGTTACTTAACAATTAATAACAGTGGAAGCAAAAAAAAACAAGAAGCCAATCATAGATGCACAATAACATAGATATACCTAGGAAACCCCAATGTGGGGAAAAACTTGCAAATTTTGGATCTTCTATTCAGCTTAATAGCAATTTTTTCTTCTAGAAGACAATACAAATTTGTTACAACAATCTTACATATATAGAGCCCAGCTGCTTTACTTAGCGTGCAAGAAAAAGAACTTTCCTTGCATTCTTTGGCTTTAAATCACACATAAAATCACTCTTGGTTTTCAAAAACATTCTATTAAAGAATAAATAATTTTTTTGTTGTTGCTGAAAATCCAACTTGAGTTGCTTTAAAGCAACTCCACATCCCACCTTTCGAGCTACAAAAACTTAACACTCCCTCTTAGTGAGGAAGATGTTCTGCACAACACCCAACTTATCCCTAAAGAATACAAACTTACTCTTCATCAAGGCCTTGGTCAGGATATTTGCAATCTGTTCATTTGTAGGAATGTACTAGAGCTTCACTGTCCCCTTCTCCACACAATCTCTAATGAAGTGGAACTTGATCTCAATGTGCTTTTACTTGTCATGAAACACTGGATTCTCAAAGAGTTTGATACAACTCCGATTATTAGATTAAATGACTATAGGACCTAGCTCCTCATCAAAGAGCCCAACTAGAATTTTTCAAAGCTAGATAGCCTCACATATAGCCATACTAGCTACCATATACTCAACCTCTACATAACTTAACACAACTGACTTTTGTTTCCTATTGTACCAAGAGATTGCTCTTGATCCTAGATTGAAACTACACCCTGAAGTGATCTTCAAGTCAGTCGTACTACTTGCCCCATCTACATTAGTAAACATCTCGAGCTTGTCTTCATATCGAACACTGCTTACCATAGTCAAGAAGAAAATGGAGACAAAATACTGATTTGTTTTTCCCTTGAAATCTATGTCACAAATCTTGGCTTTGTATTCAGAGTTTAGTACTCTAATACCATGTTAATTTCTTATAAACCAGCTACAGATTAATTACACAATAAATTCATAGAAATAAATCTGATTTATAACAATTAACACACTGGGTTAATTAAATATTTGATTTATAACAATTAATACAATTGGGTTAATTAACAGCTAATAATAGTGGAAGCAAAAAAATAATAAGAAGCCAATCACAGATGCACAATAACACATATATACCTAGGAAACCCTAATGTGGGGAAAAACTTGTAAATGTTGGATCTTCTATTCAGCTTAACAACAAAATTTTCTTTCAAAAGACAATACAAGTTCGCTACATCAATCTTACATATATAGAGCCTAGATGCGTTACTTAGCGTGCAAGAAAATAAACTTTCCTTACATTGTTTGGCTTTAAATCACACGTAAAATCACTCTTGGTTTTATCCCAACCTCACAAACTCAAAAATGTTCTATTAAAGAATAAATAAAAAATCTATTGTTGTTGAAAATCCAACTTGAGTTGCTTTAAAGCAACTCCACATCCCACCTTTTGAGCTACAAAAAATCAATATTAGACACCTGGGCTATGGTTATATTCTTCGAGGCGACAGAGTAATATTATAAATGGCTCATTTTCTATGTCTTTTTTTCATGAGACTTTGTATGCAGTTTCATTATGCTAGGTATGCCCTATAGTACATTGATTTTTTATCTAAATTGTTGAAGCATTCAAAATTTTGTATGAAGTCTATAGTTGTGAACTTTTTAAATTTCTTTTAATAAGCACATTAAAAGAAATGAGTCAATGAAATTTTAGAGGGTTACTTGAATACTATTGGTGATTAACCCAAAGTAAATGGTTTTAGCACACAATATTTCTACATCATTTTCTCTCATTTCTCTCTTTAAATGAGCAATCTTGAAGCTTCTAGATTCTATATAGATTTCTTCCACGTGTTTATCTGATTGGGTTAAGGAAATGTCTTCTATGCTTTTCCAAGGATGATTGTTAAAAATAGCTATGGTGATTTTCACACTTATAAGAGTATTTTTCTTCTTTTTCAGGATCATATGAAAGATTCACGTCAATCAGCTATTTTTTAAGAGAGATTTTGAGAATGGTGTTTTGGTCTTTATCTGTTTATAAACTTATAAGCAACCTTTTGTATGGTTAGGAGAACATCCCCTAGCTTTAATGGTCTATTTTGGGTGATAACAAGGTTCAACATGTTCTATATGCATTCACTCCACTATCATCTAATATTTAAATGCCTTCCATTATAATTGAAGAGTTTTGGTCAAGACTTCACACTTCAGACTTAATTGTCCTAGCCAAACAAGAAAGTTGAAGCTATTTTGTAACTTAAAAAGCAATTAAACTTGGGAATTTTTCTATTTTCTTTAGATCTCATATTTATCTCAATGTGTTTATTTTATCAAATAATGATATAACATAATTTATAGATTGATATGTTATTCAATTTAATGTGAAAAGACAAAGAGATGGAAATAAAGGTAGGGAAGGAAAAAGAGGGAGTGTGTGTATATGAGTGAAAGAAATATGGAGAGGGACATATATTTACAAATAGATAGAGAGGGGGGCGAGAAATAGAGAGAGGAGAGAGAAGTAGAGAGAAATAGAAAGAGGGAGTGATAAGGAGAGAGGGAGAGATAGGGATAGAGACATATATAACTTGAGAAATATAGAAGCGGTGTGAGAAAGATAGATAAACATATAGAGAGGAAGCAATGGAATGAGAGAGAAAAAGGAGGGAGAAATACTATTGATTGGCCAAATCAAGAAGAATGAAAGTTGTAGATGAAGCTATCAACCCACACAAATTGGTCTTTTTCCTTTCGTTTGTGATTTGGAAAGTTTGATAATCAAACTTATGTGTATCATAATAGAGTTAATGATGATGACACTCTTACTGTATATATGATAATATAATTCAATGATATTAAATTATGATGCAAATAATAAAAATATTATTACTAACATACAATATTAATATTAATGTCATTTTGGATTCCTACAATTGATATCTTTTGACATATTCTATATAGACTATGTAATAGAATAGATATGCTAGTATATATATTATTAAAATAACATATATGCTAGTATAATTAAATTTGAGAAAGTATTTATCAAATTAATTTCTAAATAATTCTATTTTAATAGTCAAATAAACTAAACCCTTTTGTGAAAGAATTAATGATCATTTACATGATTATAGGAAATATAAAATTATATATATAAAAAAGAGAAAAAGAAAAGAAGTGGTAATCTCGGTATTAATATAAATAAAATAAATAAAGATTTCTCACTTCCTTTATTATTTGAAATCATTGAATTAATGACGGTTTCTTGCATGTTATCTTCAAGATTTGGCAGGAGGAAAAAAGCTATGAAAAAAAAGGGAAAGAAACGGAAAAAAAAGGAAAGTGGTAGGGAAAAGAAGAAAAAATCAGGGTGCGCAAGAGAGGAAGCTATGCTGAAGGGTCGGGAGGAACACTTTTACAGGGTTGGATGGTATCGCAGTTGCGGAGGTCTTAACTACAGAAAGATGCAGGAGAATAAGGTATTATGAGGAGAGAAAAGAATATCGAGTTAACTGAAAGATGTGGGAGGGAGAAATTTTAGAATGCTGCTGCCATAAAGGAAATTATTTGCAGAGAATTCGTTGGGTAGAGAATGCAGATATGGAAGACGAAGGTAAGTAAATCATTTCTTTGGTTAAATGTCCGATCGGTTGTTTTGGGCCCATTAGTAATAGGTAACTACAGAGTATATTTTTCATTATTCTATACTCGATCTGTTGCACATCTATTTTCAGTCAAAAAGCATAACTTGTAAGCTAACCTCTTGTTAAAGATAATCACCCTATCTATTTCCACTTTTTCATTCACCTATATTAAGTCCATATCGAGGATGAATATCCTTTGTCTCTGAAACTGAATTTTCTATAGATGGAGACAGAGACATCTTAAAGCATTTCTCTATGGTATTCCATGAGATAAAAATCCTCAAGACACTATGTTAAGAAATTCATGGCTTTGTCTATGTTTTCAGGCTTTGCATGCATGTCTCGATCATGGAATTTGCAACTACAACATCTGATAACATTCTTCTATTCTTTATACCTAGACGGATGTCCACATGCTGTTCCAGAGTTCCCATTTAGCACAGACATGGAGGATGTTGGTAAAGGTTATGGAAATCAGATTTTATATCTACATGTTGTGTTTGCTTGAAAGTTTCTAGAGCTTTTTCAACAAACCCATTTTGTGCACAACCTGCAATCATTTCACTTCATGAGATGACATCTATTTGAGGCATTCTGTTCAACTATCCACATGCCATATTTGTTTCATTTCTCTGCATGGCATGAGAAAATTAAAACATAGAGAGGCATTGCATGAATTGCGTGATCTGCATTGAGTTTCAACTATAACATTCAACAAAATCATGATACTTTGCCTTACAATTGGAAAACTTTATTTTCTTGAAAACTTCAAAAGTATTTTAAAGATATTATTTTTGTGCATATTCTGCAATCATTACATCCCATGAGATCACATTTCTTAAAGGGTTTGAAGCAGTGTTCCACTAAGACACGTCCCCCACAAATTTCAGTTGTCCCCCTGACCCAGACGTTTCCAAGACTTGGGGACGGTTGAGAAACATCACCCTTCCATCCCCCCACCACCGCTGGGACTTGGGAAACTCTGAGGAAATGGCGGGGACGCCTAGATGTCTCTGAGATGTATCGGGGACTTTTAGCCATCCTTCGAGCATTTCAGAGACGCCTAGGTGTCCCCCACACTAGGACGTCCAAAAAAGCAATTCTTTTTATTTATTTTTAAATTTTCTTGAAATGTGAGCCTTGGGCTGAACCCTAAAGGCTTGTGGGACCCTTATAAAAGTCGTAAGCTAAACAAAACACTTTCATTCTTCATTTTTTTGCTCACATATGCCATTTGATGTTTTGCTACAGCTAGGTGAAGAAGAGGAAAACTGGTCATAATTATGATATGATATTATGATGTGACATGTCATATTTTCAATATTCATATAATAGAAATCTCAAGTTCAAAAATTTCATTTGTCAAATTTTAATATTTTATTTACTTCAAATGTCTTTTAGTAATAGTATTCAAGTATTTAAAATGTTAGTATTTGCAATTTTATTAATTTTCCAAAGTTTAATCTAAACTGTTATTCTTAAACATCTTTTTATAACTAGTTATTCAAGTACCATATGTATATCAGCACCGCCCCCCTCGCCGTTGTCCCCTTCGCCATCCCCAAACTTAGACCCCTTGTCCCCTCATCCCCAAGACGAGACCTCCGTGGAACACTGGTTTGAAGGATACAAAATAGATGATACAAAACAAATAGAAAATAATATTGCACAATAAACTCAATTCATTTCTCATTCATATCAATGTATGTTTATACAATCAAATATTGAAATGAATTACATAACTGGCAACTCCCATACATAATTGTTTTGTTAACACAAACCTAATCGATCATAAAAATGTTTATTATTTATCCAACATTCTCCCCCATAATAAACATAAGAGAAAAAATGGTCATTACAATATTCTCTCCCACATAATGATCATTTTGATTTGAAGAAGAAAACTCCAAAAGATCTAGTGCTGCAGCACTCTAGCCATCTCATCACGAGAGTCAGAAATGCCTAGGCATTCTACCGATGCTTTGATACCAAATCAAGGATACAAAACAGATGACACAAAACAAATAGAAAATAATATTGCACAATAAACTCAATTCATTTCTCATTCATATCAATATATGTTTATACAATGAAATACTGAATTGAATTACATAACTGCAGACTCCCATACATAATTGTTTTGTTAACACAAACCTAATTGATAACATAACAATGCTTATTATTTATCCAATAGGGTTTATGTCAAACAATGCACTTTCCTGGCCTTTTCTCCCACATTTTTCATGCATTTCTTTCAAATCATTTGTAATTGGAACATCTATCGAAATCCCTTGATTTTGCATGCATGGTGTGACACTTAATACCTGCCATTGTGTTTAATTAATTTTTTTTTGAAAACTCTTTAACAAATCCATTTATGTATTTCTTGGATTGCATGAATAAATCTCCATCATCCTTTCGTCATTCAATGAGATGCATTGAATCCACCAAAAATATTGGTTACCAAATATTTAGTTATTAATGAAATAAATATGATGGATTTATTGATCAAATTATGATGGAATTTATTAATGATTGTTCATTATGTAGGTCATTGTTAGCAAAACAATGAGTACATAATATTCTTATTTATCAATTAATTGTTGGGAGTAGGAGTTACCCATTGAAATTAATGGTATCATCATAAAATTTTATATGTTTCTATTTCTTTGTATAACCATCATGAATTATCATATCATTGTGCATAGTTCATTATTAAATTATTTATGAAAGTCTTAGTTAACACCTTGTAAGGGATGTATAGGGTTCCTTACTCAATTTTATTATAATCCATTCATGTATGTAATAAAGTTAGTACAAGGTAGACTTCTAATGATCTTGAATTTTACAAGATACTTTGAATTGAGAGTTAACTTGTTGGATATCTGAGAGCATGTTTCCTTGTTCGATTATATTAACTAATCAACTAGTTTCAGATAGACATGCTAACCTAAGCTATGTAAATTGGTAAAGAAAATCGATTGAATAAATTCCTTAAGAATTGAGGTTTGTGCACCAAAGAGACTTAATCATTAGCCACGGATGTAGGGTGAAGTAAACTTAAGGTATAGGTAATTTGGAATGGTTGGAACCAAATTTAATATTAGCACCTCTTTGGAGTGTGTATTTTAAATAGGATTTCCGTCCCTATTCTACCAAAGTGGGTGCTAGCCGATGAAGAAATTTCTAAAGTAATTTGGACCTAGAAAGGGTTACATACTCGCTAATGTAGTGATTTAATAATATGACTATCAAATAGCAATCTTGTTTCATCTAGAAAAATAGTATGATTATGGATAGTTCTTTTCTTGCTCATGGGTTTGGTTAGAGTTCACATGGCTTCATGATGCCAATATGGTTGGGTGGTGAGAAATCCCTACTCAATGCATGCATCGTTATAAATGTTGGATAAAGATTTTGGAAATTCAATTAATGTGTTATATATTTATGATGGTAATTAGTTCTTATGTAAATTATTTTTTGACTTGTTTCAGGTTGTTACATACTCCCAAGAAAGAAGAGGGACAAAGACAACTTGCAGGCACAACGATCATGACATTAATTTTCTAAAAATTTTGCAAAAATTGAAATAAAATATGTGTAAAGAACAAAAGCAAGCCTTTTTGCAAAGGCATTGCATTGTTGCTAGTCAAGGGCATCATAATTTCACAAAAGCATCATGCTTTTGCAAATATGTCACATTGGTCAACCAAAACAAAAGTGTTGGCCTTTTACAAAGGTATCAAGCCAAACAAGTCAATAGCATCACCTTATTACAAAGGCATCGCGATATTTCAAAATCCCAATGTTATTGCAAAGCCTCGACACTTTTGACAAAAGCATCGCATCAGGGAACAAAAGCTCGCTAATGGGTTTCAAAAGCTTTACAAAAAATTGTGATGTGTTTGCCCTACAACTTACCTACCTTTAGCTACCTAAAAATATGTGCAAGTGAAAGTTAAAGTCGTACGTACTGTAGATCTTGATTCAACTAGTTGTTGGAACTCATAAATCAAGTTTTCAAGGTGTACAACTCGAACAGTGTGCACCATTTTGACAGTCTCTACATAATTTGGAAGAAAAATATCTGAAGGGCTCTCAAATCTCACAAATCAAAGTGTGAAAATGAGGCTAAAATTCACTCACATGAACATATATGCCTAGAAAAACCTAGGATTTTTGCTCTTTAACTCAAATTTTGCAGCTTTGCATTCAGTCCATATTAGTCTTGAAGCTTCACAGGACTTATTTTTTTGTCCTTTAGTCAACAAAACTAATCCCTTCATCATCTAAAACTTTCAAATCGAAAGTTAGTTTTTTCTCTCAATCTCTTATGGGGGCAACATACCAACATTCCTTTGTCCATTGGAGCGTAGTGGGGCATCAAGAAAAATCTTCTTCTTTTTTTTCTTTTAAATTTTCTTTGAGCAATATGAGTTCTTTGAAACAATGCAATAGGTAACTTGCTTCAAAGAGAAACAAAATGTAGACACCTAAAAATTTCCTAAGCATATCACATACCTTGATTTCACTTGCTAACACCATTTTCTTCATAATTTATCTATTCCTCTATTTAATTAAGTAATTTCCAATTATTTAGTTAAATTAACCTTATTCTCCTATTAATTGAATAATTAATTTTATTTGATTAATTCATCATTTTCATGCTAAATTTCTCCTTTGATTAAATAATTCCAAAGTATTTAATTAAAATCTCATTTTCCCTCTTTGATTAAGCAATTCTCAAATTATTTAATTAAAGGTCTTAATTCTTCTAACTTGCAAAATTAAATGATTTTCATAATTGCTTAATTAATTGATTTTCCTCCAATCCTCCAACTTGCATAAAGAATATTTCTAAGGAATATTCCCCTTTTTCAAATTCAAATTCTTCCCTCCACGTGAATAATATCTCCAATATATTTCCATAAATTAAGGGATATTGTTGAATTCTCATGTATTATGGACCCTTGATTAAATCTTTGATCCACACCTTCATGGATTATTGACCCTTGATTCATCCATTGATCCCCACTTACCTCCTTAATTTATTTTCATCCCTTGATTAGCATTTTTTTATCCTCAACATTGATCATAATTCCAAAAATCTATAAATACCAAGCCTTTTTACATGAATACCTAGGGATTCACAATCTCATAAGCATCCTTACTCTCTTGAATCGTTTAGCCATTTTTGACCAATTTGAGAACCTCTTTTTGTGAATGAACCCTCATCACCAAGCTTTTGCACATGGAATAGGTCCAAATTGAGAAATCCACATACACTTGAATCTTAATCCCCCAATGGGATTGGAGGTTAACACATTATTTTAGATTCAATTGCTTTAACTTAGGTTTTTAATGCTCTTGATTGAATCTCTTTAATTTTGTTGGCTAAATTTCATTGAGTATAACTTCTAATTTGATAATTTTCTTGCTAATTTATTCAATTCAATTCTTATTTGAGCAATTGAGCCAACCATACGATAATTACAAACTATGACAATTTTTTATGATTAGTTATGACAAGTTTAAGATATATGTATGACACTTTTATATTTCACACTATGATAGTGTAAGAGTGATTTATGACAAATTGGTTATTGGTGTAAATAGGTATTTTACCTATCTAGTTTACGTATGGGTCCTATTTACATGTTAAGTTTACTTAGGTCTTAGGAATATTTCTATAAGTCTTATATGTCATGTAATCTTATCTTATATTATCATGTCATTTAATACTTATTGCCTAGGTCATTTAATATTTGATGAGTTAGTTGTCTCATGACATAGAATTATGATAGTTGTCATGATCTTGTCTAATCGTATGTCTCACCCTGGCTATATAACCAGGGGGTTCTCATTTGTAAATTATTCCATTCCATTCTATTTTAATATTTTGTATTTCATATTGATCACATTTGATCTAATATTATCTTACTTTTCTCTCTTGTAGAAAGGTTTTTTTTGCAGGTGATCCTAGAGGGTTGAGTCCTTGAGTGAATCTAACATTGGCTATATGTAATGGGATGCTCAAGTCTAACTTGGTATTTGCATGTTTATATGTTCCTTGCATGTTGAGTGGTAGCTAATTATTAGGAGGAAGATGTGGAAATTAGAAAAAAAACATAATTTATGGGTCCTAACTATGGCTACATGCCATAATGGACTCATGTACACACATAGGCATGGGTTTTGGTTTTGGAATATTTTGGAATATTATATTCATGTGGAGTAGTATATATATGCGATATCTTAGTGCATTTGAAATATGACATGTTGAAGATTTGTTGAGATGCCACTATGCTACAAAAATCACTCCAAATTCTTGTAGTGTGAGAACTCTTGAAGAGCACTGCTTTGACATTGTATTGTAATATTTATTGTTGAATAATATGGAATGAGCTATGTGTTTGGAGTGTGGGATTTTCTCAAAAGGGTTTTTTAACATAAATCATGGTTTTCCTCATTTATTTGTTCTTCATGTTTTGAATGTTCATATATTTGTAGTTGTAACTATTTACGGTTCTAAAGGAATTTTTACAACTCTCTCCTACATAGATTAGTGTAGGATGCTTCTTTTGCACTGAACTTTCCATTAGGACAAAAGTGTTTCAATAAGCACTGAAATATCTCATAATTGTGGATATATCTTAATTAAAGTGAATCTACCTCTCTAGC
>VDFB02063270.1:0-24649 GCA_007258455.2 Sequoia sempervirens
TCTGAAAGAAAAAGAGCTTTTGTCTGCCCATAGTGAAATCCTTGCCAAAAAAGTATACTGGAAATCCAAATCCAAAGAAACGTGGCTTCTAGAAGGAAATCTAAATACAAAATTATTCCACAACATTGCCAAGGTTTGTAGATTTTAGAATAAAATTGAGAGTATCCAAACCACTGAAGTTCATCCGGTGAGCACAAACGAAGAAATCCACAAAGTCCAAAATCTACTTGCTCCTGCTGGTGTGTCCGAACTCATCAATGTGGATGACCTATTGTGCAACATTCCGTCATTGGTCATGGAAGCAAACAATACGATGCTAATGGCCCCATTTATAGAAGAAGTCAAAGTTGTTACATTTCAAATACATCTAGATAAGTCCCATGCCCCTAATGGCTTTCCAGCACTGTTTTACCATAAATGTTGGCATTTTATTGGTCATGAGGTTTGGGAATGTTGATGTTGTAGCTTCAAGCTACATACTTCTGCCTTGCTTGTTGAACAATAAATTTCATATAGCCTAATGGCTATTTATTTATTGCATTTATTAAAGTGAAGAGGCGCTTCACTTGGCAACATGTTATATTTCATTTGGGTCGACTCTCCTTGTAATTCGCACCATTCATTTGTAAATTCATTTCATTTGTGGCCGACCTTGTTCATGAAGAGGTGCGACCTCTCCTTCACATTGTATATATATGAGATCATTTCATTCCATCAAATCATTAAGTCAAGTTTGTTCATTCCCATCTGCAAGTGCAAATTTTCTCCTACAGCAGTTCGTGTCTTTCAAGGAGTGCGATTTACATCTGTGTGTGCATCAAGTGTGGTGCTGATTATTGGCCTTGTGATTGGCCTCACTGTAAAGAGAATTGTTGCCATCATTTCAATATATAAGAGAGATTTTGTTGTTGGGTTTTTCCCCTCAAGTTGGAGGGTTTTCCCAAAGTATATTGTTGTGTCAATCTGTGTGAAATTATTTTTATTTCTGCTTATTTAATTCTGATTCTAAAACTAACATGGTATTAGAGTAGGTTTAAGAAAGATCGTGATCAGATTTCTATAAGCAGCATTATCTTCCATTCTTGTTATCACCTTCTTGTGTCTATCTTATCGTCGAAAATGGTGAATGGACTCAAAATTGAAGATAGACTTGAAGGTGCTTCCAACTTCACCTCTTGGAAGTTTAGAGTATTGCTTGCATTGGAAGAAAATGAGATTGTTGAGTTCGTGGAGAGCGAAGTTCCCGAACCTTCCGATGAAAATGAGAAGTCACAATGGAAGAAGAATGGCACTAAGGCGAAGAAGATTTTGGTTGATTCTGTGAAGGACCACCTTGTGCCAATTATCTCCAAGTTGAAGATAGCAAGAGAAATGTTCAAGACCTTGGAGGAAATGTATGAGATCGATAATACTAGCAGAGCTCTTGCATTGAGGCAACAGCTTCATCATGTCAAGATGGCGAAAGGAGATTATGTCATCTCCTTCTTCATGAAGATCACCGAGTTGAGAGATCAGCTCTCTACCATTGGGCATATGGTTGATGATAAGGATTTGGTTATGTTGGCGCTTAATGGTCTTCCTCAATCTTGGGAGCCATTTATCCAAGGCATCAGTGGGAGATCAAAACAATCTAAGTTTGATTGCTTAATGGGCAGATTGCATCCAAGAAGAATCTAGATTGGCTGCGAGAGGCAATGGGAAAAGTTCTACCAATGAAGAGATTCATGTACTTTCCGCTCAATCTTCTAAGAAGAAAGGAAGAGAAGGGAAGAAAGGAAACTTCAAGAGGAACAAAGATAGAAGATCAGATGGTGCTCCTACATCTAAGAAGAAGAAGGATCTTTCCCACTTACAGTGCTTCAGATGTGACAAGTTTGGTCACTATGCAAAAGATTGTCCAACTAGACCTAAACAACATGCTTCAGTTGTGGATGTGGGTGAGATCTCTCCTCAGAAGGATTCAAGTGGTTTCCTATTCTATTTTGCCTTATCAAGCAATGTTCCAACGGATAGCAACACTTGGTTGATTGATAGTGGTGCCTCCCGTCACATTACTGGATTTAGAGAACATCTTTCAGATTTGGTGGAGAGAGATACTAGTGTTCAAGTCATAATTGGAGATGATGCATGCTATTCGGTGAAAGGTGTTGGAACCTCCTCTCTTCAGTTAGATTCCGACATCTCTCTTCAGTTGAGTGATGTACTATTCGTTCCAGGCATCAAAAGTAACCTTGTCTCTATTTCAGCCTTGGAAGATAAGGGATATGTAATGTCCCCATTTTAGCCCTACGCTCTTCAATTGGATTTAGCCTATTTCCGGAAATCCGTAGGCTAAGCTGAAGCAGAAAATTAGGGTTTCCTCTTTCAGATGCTTTTTCGAGGGTTTGCATGTAAAAGGTTTCTAGGTTTTTCTAGGTTTTCAGAGACCTCCAGGGTGATGTGACATGCATCTGATTCTAACATCCTTTCCGGGCACTTACTATTTATAGCAAGTCATGATGGCTGTCTGGTTTGTGCTCAAATGATATTTGGAAACACTTACTATTTTTAGTAAGTTTTGTTTACTGCTCAGTTGGCGTACAGATGAGGTTTTGCAAACTTACTATTTATAGCAATTTGCTATTTTTGGTAAGTCTATCTTTGGGCAGTATTATTCTAGCAGCAGCTCAATCAGTTGCAGTTCAGTTTGGTTGGTCAGTTTGGCTTTCTGTTGATTTTGAAGTTAACTTACTATTTTTGGCATTTGCTATTTTTAGTAAGTTCATTTTTGGCAGAAGCATCATCATCAACTTGGTTCAGTTTGGCATTTGTCAGTTTGCTATTTTTAGCAATTCATCAGTTGCAACTTGGGCATTGTATTTGGTTATCTCCTTGGACTGAATTTCAGACTTAGTCAATTTTCATGTCTTGAAGTTGTACCCCATGCCTAGGCTTGATGACTTCAAGTTGTTTTAAAGAAGGGGACATTAAGGGGTCAAGTGAGCATTTAATTATTTAATAAATGCTTTATTGTTGCAATATGGAAATGGATGCCTAAAGGGGAAGTTGAATGATATTTTAATATTTCAAAAAGTAAATTGCTAAAAGGTGGCATCCCTCTTGGAAGTTGAAGTGATTCAACTTCTTGGAATTTGAAGAGTCTCTTGTTGCTTCATTTGCCAACTAAAACCTATATATTGATGTTTTATGATGAGCTGATGCATATTTTTGAAGAGCAAAGTTATGCTGCTGGAATGAATCCAGAATCCGGCTAAGGGATAGCTTAGCAAATTCACTCTACTCTTCGGGCCTGAAACTATGGTTCCCTAGGTGGTGGACTGAAAGTGTGCTTCATCCAGAAGTACATATTGAGCATTATTGTGGAGTTTTGGTAAAAAATTTCCAGATTTCATGTTGCTGGTTTATCATGGCTGAAAGTGATTTTTGTATACAGCTTTTAGTATGAATTTTATTTGGTTCTGGGTACTTGATCATTGCATTTCTATGATAGAGGCGACCATATTTGGAGATTATCAGAATTTAATTCCAAGTTGTAGATTTTATCAAGCAAAATCGCCCTTGCAAGGAGGCCGTACCTTTTTGGAGAGCATTGGGATTTGTGCATAAATTAATGGCTGAGTTTAGATGCTGTTTTATCATTGCAAATTGGGCGCCAACCTCCTAGTGAGTCATTGCACTTCGTTTCAGCTCATTCGGAGGTAATTTGAAAGAGTTATGAGTATTTCATTGATGTACAGTTTGCTGGTCTGATTTTCTGTTAACATTGTTTCTATATCAGACTTATTAAATAATTGTACTTGCTGGTTTGAGCTTCAATTCTTCATCTTATATCATTGTAAATGTTAGAGGAAGTGATACTCTAACTATTTAATGTTTTTGGAAGATTATCTATTCTATTTGCAGCTGTTCTTATTCTTTGTAAAGCTAGTTAGTAGTACTAACAACTCTTCCTTTACTTGCTGCAATTTTATATCTGTTTTACACTCCCACAATTGAGTGGTTGAGTTTTAGAATAAACTTATATCGTGTTTGTAATTTCCCCGTTATAAAATTAGTTTATTAGAGATGATATTACGTTAATAGAGGTGGAAGGGTGGATTAAGAATGCAGCTTGTAAGCCTAATAATTGTTATAAACTCTGCCGGAATAAATTGGAGTATTCCAGCTTGTGGATGCTTGACAAATGAATTGTACTTTCAGCTCACATTTTATGCTAACGATCCTCTATTCATATAACATCACCATACATTGAGATCTTGGTGACATTCTTGGTTAGAGGAGTTATCTTCTTTAACTTTGGATTTTTACATTATGGAGCTTCATAGTAGGTATGTTTGAGGTTGTTTGTAAAATTTTTGGGAAAAATTAAGGGGAATATTTCGGGATATCAAGTTGCATTCTCAGAAGAATTTTGCTTGCATGGCCAAGAACTCTAGCATCAAATCAGCCCGAGTGATTGGAGTATGACATGAGAGTCTCTGCAAACTTTGCACTTGTCCACTTCAGGGTTTGTTACATGATTCATCAAGTTCGTGTGAGCTTTGGCATAGAAGACTCGCTCACCTTCACTTTAGAGCTCTACCAACCATGGAGAAGATGGTCACGGGCCTTCCTAAACTCAGCCTAGAGCATGAAGGCACTTGTAGAGGTTGCGCTTTGGATAAGAATACTAAAGGTCCTTTTCATAGTAGTGAAAGTAGATCTAAATGTAGTTCTAGATCTTATTCATTTGATTTATGTGGTCCAATATGCATTTGCTTCTTTGAGTGGTTTTCTTGTATTGCATGTAATTTTGTTGATGACTACTTACTCTAGAAATGCTTAGTTTATTTCTTAAAGACTAAGGAATCTGAAGAAGTACTTGAGAAGTTCAAAGAATTTAAGGCTCAAGTAGAGAATTTGTCTGGAAAGAGGATCAAAGTTCTGAGATCTGACAACGAAGGAGAATACATCTGGAAGCTTTACGTAACTTTGTGTTGAGGTATTTTGGGATTAAGAGAGGAATTTTGTAATACACTTACAATCTTGACAAAATGATGTTGTAGGAAGAAGCAGATCTATTATGCAAAACAACTAAAACCATGATTCATGATCGAGATCGCAAGAGCCTTCCTTTTGAATTTGACATCTGGAGACCAGCTATGTATGTTGAGAATGGGGCCCCTCCGCAGGTATTTTGGAGAACATGACTCCTAAAGAAAGCTTTCACAAGTGTAAAGCCACAAGAGTTAATATTTGAGAATCTTTAGTTGTCATGTATGTTCATGTGCCTAAAAGATAAAAGTTAAAGTTAGAACATGCTGAGGATGTTGTGGGCTGGGCAGATGTGGCACCAGAGAGTTTGTTCCAGAATTCAAGAGTGGGCAGGGTGGGCGGGGGATGTTGTTTGGGGACAGGTAGAACTAGGAGGTGCAAAGAGACTCTGGGAATGGGCTTGACCAGGGAATCAAGTGCCTGGGACAGGAGACTGAGCCACTCTCCAGGGTGGAGAATTGTCTGGGCAAGAGATGATCCCGGACTAGAAACACTGAGGAATCAGGTGAGACACAAGACATTGTTGAAGAAAGGGACACTCATTTCAATGAAACAATGGGAGACTTGCAACCCTGAGAGACTTGTTCCAGGAGAACAAAGGACCGGTTTTTTCAGTTATAACATTGTTGGAGCCAAATTGTGAACAAACTGAGACTGAGGAGGCTTTAGGATTCATGCTGGAGAAGATACTATAGCTGAGAAAGAGTATCAATCTATCCTTAAAACAATGTTGGGATATAGTACCCTAGACCCGGAGGAAAGGAAATTTATTTGTATCTTCTAAGTGGCTTTTCAAGATCAAGCATGCGACTGATGGAAGCATTGAGAAGTACAAGGCTAGATTTGTGGCTAGGGGGTTCTCTCAGAAAAAGGGAATAGACTATGAAGAAACATTTGCTCCAGTAGCTCGTTATACCTCCATCAGGACTATCATTGCTATTGCAGTAGCTAAAGGATGGAAGTTACATTAGATGGACGTGAAGACAACATTTCTAAATGGTGTAATTGAAGAAGAGGTATACATCGAGCAACCTGATGGATTTGAGGTTCATGGGAAAGAGTCTCATGTTTGCAGATTGAAGAAGGATTTGTATGACCTTAAGCAAGCTCCTCGTGCTTGGTATGAGAGGATTGATCGATACCTATTGAGCTTGGGCTTCTCCAAGAATGATGTTGATTCAAACCTATACTTCAAGGTAATTGTTAGCTAAAGCTACTGATCTTTTGGTCCTTTATATTTTGGTAGATCTGCTTCTTCTTGGAAGCCTCATTATCAAATGCAAGGAGTTGGCTTCTGAATTTGAAATGAAGGATCTTAAGTACATGCATTACTTCCTTGGTCTAGAAGTATGGCAAAGGCCTAATGAGATCATTCTGAGTCAAGGGAAGTATACAATAGACATCTTGAAGAGGTTTGGTATGATGGATTGCAAATCCATGTCTACACCTATGGAAACAAATTTTCAAAAGCTAAAGGCCGCAGCAGCTAGTTCTGATCTAGTGGATCCCTGCTATGTAGCTGACGAATTGATTGGATCCGTGATTAATCTAGTCAATACTAGACCGGATATTTGCTATGCAATGAGTCCACTTAGTCGGTTCATGTGTGAACCAAGGCAAATACATCTAGTTGCAGCAAAGCGTATCCTGAGATACTTGCATGGCACAGTTGGATATGGCATGAGATATTCTTCAGGTGTGGACTTGAAGCTACATGGATATACTGATTCTGATTGGGTAGGGTGTGGCGGTCGGAAGAGCACCTCCAGGATGTTGTTTCCGGTTTAGGGTCTACAATGCAGTGTAGCGAGGAAAGCCTTGGTGGCAGGCACATAAACCGAATATATTGCTTAACGTGGCGGCAACTCGAGCAATGTGGCTTTGAAACGAGGATTGTTTGGACAATCATTGGAGCCGGTATCATTCATTGTGATAATCAAAGTTGTGTGAAGCTTTCTGTCAATCCAATGTTTCATGACAGAACAAAACATGTTGAGATCAAATACCACTATATCAGAGATATGGTATTGAGGAAAGCTATCCAGTTGAAGTACATTAACACTGATGAGCATACGGCCGACATTCTCACCAAGCCTCTCTCCAGAGTAAAGTTTGTGTACTTTTGAGACAATCTTAGAATTGTGGAGAATAAAGCCCTAGTTGAAAGGAAGACTCAGCTTCAGTGATCTTCTGTGATATGCTTTAATGCATTTTTCTCTATGAAAGAAATTTGAGGTGCAAGCCCTTGTCTAATGCATTTTTCTCTGTGAGAGAAATTTGAGGTGTAAGCCCTTGTTTAATGCATCTTTCTTGTGAGAGAAATTTGAGGTGAAAGCCCTTGTTTCCACCCTCTAGGAGTAGCCATGGTGGATGTCATGTTGAGTGAGTCCATGACAACATCACTTTTGTTTATCCACCCTCTGGGAGTAGCCATGGTGGACGTCATGATGAGATGACGACATCATGTTGAGTGATTCTGTAATGGGCACTTGTGCACATATGCTTTTCCATACATGGGAGTAGCCATGATGGTTGATATCACGTTGAGTGACTCCGTGATGTGTTCCTTTCCACATATGGGTGTAGCCATTGTGGGTGTCATGTTGAGAGATTCCATGATTGTGTGTATCGGAAGTATTCCTCCCTAGCTAAGAGGGAGTGTTGTTGTTGTAGCTTCGGGCTACATGCTTCCGCCTTGCTTGTTGAACAATAAATTTCATATAGCCTAACGGCTATTTATTTATTGCATTTATTAAAGTGAAGAGGCACTTCACTTGGCAACATGTTATATTTCATTTGAGCCGACTCTCATTGTACTTCGCACCATTCATTTGTAAATTCATTTCATTTGTGGCCGACCTTGTTCATGAAGAGGTGCGACCTCTCCTTCACATTGTATATATATGAGATCATTTCATTCCATCAAATCATTAAGTCAAGTTCGTCCATTCCCATCTGTAAGTGCGAATTTTCTCCTACAGCAGTTTGTGTCTTTCAAGGAGTGTGATTTACATCTGTGTGTGCATCAAGTGTGGTGCTGATTATTGGCCTTGTGATTGGCCTCATTGTAAAGAGAATTGTTGCCATCATTTCAATATATAAGAGAGATTTTGTTGTTGGGTTTTTCCCCTCAAATTGGAGGGTTTTCCTAGGGTATATTGTTGTGTCAATCTATGTGAAATTATTTTTATTTCTGCTTATTTAATTCTGATCGTAAAACTAATAGGGAGATTGTAGAGGAATTAAAGAAGAAGAAAAGGCTCTTGAGAGATTTAAACACCTTAATCACCTTTATTCAAAAAACTATGGACTATGTGACATTTGCAAACTTCAGCCCAATTTCTCTATGCAACACACTATATTTGTAACACTCTACTTGTTCTACAGATTAAAAAAGTAACCAACTACCAGTTTCAGCTGAAAATTAACTAACAAGTTTTCATGCTAGGGTTTCCTTGCAAATTTTGAACGGAGATATAAACATTTTGATGTTGTTACTTCATAACAATCCATCAACTAACTTTTTATTTTTGTTTCCAGCTGAAAAGAAAAACTATTAACTGTAAACATAAAATAGAAAATTACAGAAGGAAAATAACTACTTTTCTTTGCTTTCAGAAAGTAACGAGCAATTACTACAGCTATGAAACAAATGTAACAGCTGTCATCCTATGGTTTATGAAATGGAAAACCAACTGCCAAATTTCATGTGGCAAGTAACTAACTAACTAATCAATCTAGGGTTCCCATTTAAACAAATTAACGAACTGAAGGAAAGAATTAACTACTTTATATTCATTAACTAATTTCAGAATTTCCATTTCAGCTAAATGAATCAAATAACTGTCCAACTAATCAACTGCCAATTTTTACATATGAACAATTAACAAAAAGGAAATAACAATTCATTGCAGAATTGAAAGTAATCTTAAATTGACAAATGCATGTACCTGGAATTACGAGGGAGAGAAAAAGAATACAATTTGACATCATCATCATGCTTAATTGCTTGAACAACTTTATCATTGAGAGAAAAAGAAATATCATCAAGGGCTTTTCCACCCATCCAAGACCTACTGGTCTCCCGAGTTTCTTCAACTGAAGAACCCAACCCTATACAAGGGTAATCAACAAGGATCAAATTATCATCATACCTTTCTGAGCCTGGTGTCATGAACCTATACCGCTAGTCGATCCCTCCTCTATAGGTACCTCCTAACTAGAAGGATCATTTTGACCAGAAGTATATCTGGTTCATGATAGCTGACCAATGTCTAACTGGCATCATACCTTGGCCAAGGATTTTAATATTACTGGCACTCTTGTGCCGATATTACTGGCACTCATGTGCTGTTAGCACTCTCACCTTTGCTCGACATGATAATACTTAGATCAAGGTCTAATTTTACATTAGCAAGTTTGTTTATCATTTCCTCTTAGTTCGAGGTTATATCTTAACCATAGGATTTAACATCACAATAATCTGATTAGGAATCATATTTTTTTAAGATTAAGCTGTTTTCTTAAACCCTTTAAGAGATTGAACTCTTTATCTTTTCACCTCTTTGGTAGCAAATTACTTTTACAATCAAGGATAGCTGAACAAATTGATGTCTGCTGAGAAGGAGATACCCTCAGTCCCTAAGCAAACGTATGTCATGAGATGAACACGGCTGAGAAGAAGTTGCTCATATTACCATGGCTTGATTCAGAATCTTTTCTCTTAGTTTAAGGTTAAGTTGATGTCTTATGTAATCATAGAATGAGAGACTAGGCTCCAAAACTTTTCTCCTCATTTAAAATTTAATCTGCTAATTTTATCATAGAGAGAGAGAGTCCCGGCATCAACATCTATCACTTCTTTAAAGACTAACTGCCTTCTATAAACAAAGGTTGTTTTCATTGAGCACTTATGTACTGAACGACATATTCAATTAAGTGGTCTTTCAGACCTTATCATTCAACTTCATATTTTGGTCTCAAGTTTAAATTACAATGACTGGTTTATTGGTCATTTCCTCTTAGTTTAAGGTTGTATCATATCCACAAGATTTATACATTTTAAGAAGAGATTTAAACGATGTTGAAGTTTTAAAGACTCACATTTATATATCTCATAAAGATTCGAGTGAACAAGTAAATACCCAAGACCAACTTCGGAATTAAGAGGAGATGATTCGGTCTAATTAGACAGATCAAGTTGATTAGGTGAATTTTCCAGTAGTTCAACTAAATCTTGATTCAGAAATATTTCACAGTCTGGGTTATTTTCGAATGCATAAGAGAAAGAGTTTCGTATTCTCTTTACAAAATTCCTTAGTCAAACTAAATTCCAAAAGATAATTTAGAACTGATATCATCTTCTTTCAGATTATTGAGAAAGATTTAAGATTAAGAATTTTACTTCCATTACAGCAGGTGGTCACCAGGATGGATTCATTATTGCAAACATTCATTGATATAAGTACACGCTTACTTGCCTGAATAAGAAGATTCAAATTCGAAAGATCCTTACTTCTTTCCTCTGAAGATCTCGTCAGGCTACCAAAACCTCCAACACTTTCTAACAGAGAGAACTGGGACATGAAACAAGTTCAAGATACCACCGCCTCCTGAGAGATTGCAGTACGATAAGTTTATCAGACTCAACTGCGAGCAACTCTCATTGAAGCTAATCAAGAAGGATTTTGATGAAGACACCACAAGTATGGAGAAGAGCGGAAAATTGGAGTAAATACTGAACTAGAGAAAGCGGTGATGGCGTAGGTTTCTACTTGAAGAAGATTTTGAGCTACGGCTAGAAAGATTAAAAACGAAGCAAATCTTGCTCAATGATTAGCGCTACCCGACAGAGATATCATAGAGTGTACCAAAAACGATGGCCAAGAAGAGACTAAGTAAACTTTGCAAATAGGAGAAGAATGTAGAAATTGGAAGAAACCCGCACTGGATTCTCCAAAAGATTGGTGCAAAAGACTCACAATTTCGTCTCTACCCAACAACGAGTGACCAAGGATGGTCGTCACCCAATTTCGTCTCGAGGGTAAGATGAACAGAGAGAAGACGTTGGAGAAGCTTGGCAAGAATGCAACTAAACCAGAAGGTATCGTCTCAGAAGAGAACGACTATGCCGGAAGTGGATGCAGAGTAAACAATTTCTAAATCAAGGAAGTGAGAGCAGAAGACGTGAAAGCCAATGAGAGAGACCTCCCGATTGAATGCAAAGGCTCCTTCAAATCTCCATTCCAAGATTGTATAAGTTCCCCATGACTTCTTGACTCCCCTCTCAGTCGTTTCCCACTAGAGGCACGATGGGAAGATGGCGTAAATACTTTTACCATCAAAGAAAACCGTCGATGATTCCCATTCACCTTATTTTGTTGCTAAAATTATATCTTTTATTATTATTTTAATATTTTATAATCATTTGCAATCTCCTTAAAAGGTGATTATTGCTATATATTTAAATTGACTTAATCAATAATTATATTAAATTACTTATGGCCAAGGTTATGACTTCGAAACATTGTCTTACACCGACTCAAGGTTTGATGGCAAAATTGATACTTGCTAACCACTTCGTCTCCCTGATGATATTTCCCTTTCCCTTGAAACGTTGGTTGTCTTGCAACCACTTGACAAAAAGAATTAGGGTTAGGCCGTTCTCATCTTATATATTCAAATATAAATTCATGAACTCATTCATTTTCACTTGAATAAGAAAATCATTCACATTGTTGTTACAACATATAATTAAATATTCTCTTCCCAATTTCATATTCTCATGAAAAACAACAAATCTTAACTAACATAACGACCATAATTTCATTGTCGTAATCATGTTCAAGATAGAGGGGATGTAACAATATCAAATCATCTCAAAAGTGATTACCAACAAATTGAAACCAATTTTGGCGTGTATTATGTCCACGAATCATAGTGAATTCACCCCTAGGCAAGATATTGCAGATGGAATCATCATCATAAACAAAATCATTCACTCCATTGAAAGTTCAAGATAATAACGTATGATAATTAAACTAGATATCAACAAGGCCTATGATAGGATTGGCTAGCACTTCTTGATTCTAGTGATGAAAAATTCAGCTTTAGTGATTCATCATTACAATAGATATTAGGTTGTATCTCCATTGTGTGTTTCTCTATCCTAGTAAATGAGACACCGAGCAGTTGCTTGGAGAGCTCAAATGGACTAAAGCAAGGGGACCCTCTCTCCCCATTTTTATTTGTCATCATGGTCGAAACCTTTGGTAGAATTGTGGAGCACACCCATTCAACTAATCAATGGAATGGCATACAGTCGGCCCGCAATATGGAACATATTACTCATTAGCAATTTGTAGACAATACCATCCTATATGGTGAGGCAAATGTGAACAAAGCCAAGGCAATAAAAAAAAATTTGTATAAATATGTCCCAGCATCTAGTCAATTGGTGAATAGAGAAAAATCAAAAATTTATTTCTTCCATACAAAGAAGCCCCTTCAGAAGAAAATTGCTGACTTCCTAGGCTTTACGGTTGAGTCAATTCCATGCATGTAACTTGGTGCTCCCCTGTAGGGTGTTGTTAGAACCAATCTATGGAAGAATACCACCGAATCATGTAAAACTAAAGTGTCCACTTGGAAGGGCTTGTGGCTTACATTGGCTAGCCGAATCACAATGAATAAGATCATTTTGTCCACAATTCTAATATATACCACGTCATGTTTGCAACTGACAAAGAAGGCATTGTCATGCTTTGATGAAATTATGAGGAAATTCCCGTGAGATGGTTCTAACAAAGTCAAATGAATCCCATTGATTCACTGGGACCTTGCTAGGAGAAGCAAATTGTGTGGTGGTGTCAGTATAAAGAAAACATATCCATGTAGGACCTCACCCTAGGTGCAAAGCTGATATGGAAAATGTACACCTCTCCAAATATGTTATGGTGTAAAATCTTCCAAAGCGAATATTTCGACAACAATGATCCTAGCAAAATTCTAACAATTGCAAATGCTCCAAACAATTCACATTTTTTGGAAATTCATGATGGAATGCTAACTGATTATCACAAAACATTTCTCATGGGCAATCAATGATGGAAAATTGGCGAAATTTCAGTTAGATTCCTAGAATGGGCATGGCCCTCTATCAATCATTGATGCACTAAGAGAATGCAAAAACATAATGGAGGATATTTGAGGAGACAAGGTGGTAGATTGCATAAATCGGATTGAGACAAAGTTGGGAACAATTTGGGATTGGAAAGACTTTAGAGATACCTCGATCAATGAGGATGCCAAGCAAGTGATTGGCAAAGAGTTGAAAAAGAGGAAGATTGTGTTGAATCCACAAAGTGACAAAATAATTTGGTGTGGCTCAAAGTCCGAAGCATATTCGGTTAAGCTAGGCTATTAGATTTAGACACCATAGCATCACCCTATTGACTAGCGAAATGATCTATGTTGGAATAAGAGAATCCTTCATAAAATTGAGTCTTTCACATGGATTTCACTCCACAAGAAAATGTTTATGGGAGAACATCTTCACCCTATTGGCATCTCTAGTCCTAGTTGGTGCCCACTATATAGAAACAACAAAGAAACTATTGATCATCTTCTCTTGAATTGCCCCTATGCTTCACAACGTTGGGACTAGCTTTGCAAAAAACTCAACTGGCATTGTGCCTGACAATCAAATTTGCTTGATGTCTTCCTTAGTTGGCTAAGATTATATTGTAATGCATTTTGGGCTGGCATATGGATTGCCAACCCTTCCATGCTTATATGGCAAATATAGAACGAACAAAACGAAGGATATTCAACATGGAATGCAACGTCAAACAACTACTACAAAAGACCAAAAATGATATTTGCAAACTAATGAATGCTAAAGCTAGAGAGTCTAGGAAAGCAATATTTTCAAACTAGGATGACGCAATTATGAAACAGTGGCATGTTTAAGGTTTTCCTCCTCCCTGAATGCATGGAAGTTTGAAGGAAAGGAGAAAAGGAAAACCACTAAGTGGCAGACTCCTCCTCGAGGTCGACTAAAACGGGATGGAGCTTCAAGGGGAAACCTTGGAACCTCAAGTGTTGGGTGTATCATAAGAAGCTCAAAAATGGAACCAACAATGAGGCAAAATGGAAGCATTGTCTGAGGGCCTACAAATTTGAGAGTTACATACATTGGTTAAATACAAATGAATGAAAATGGTTGTTTAAAGTGTATTCCAAGGTTACCCCAAGTTTCCGGGACAGGGACGGCAAGGGACGGCTATATAAAAATATAGGGAAAATTTAAAGAAAATATAGGAGATTTTGGAAATATTCAATGAATACTTATGAATAAGGCATGCATATTTGCATTTATAAGAACGGTAACATATAACATTTTGTGGAGCACCGCTTATTATACCAGCCACTCAATAGCATTCAAAATTAACATACGTGAATCATGAAACAACCTCCAAGTTATAATTTATAAACTTATATCAAAATTCCCAAAGGCTAGATTGCTGCCATATAGTTTTAAAGTTTGCTATGAAAATCAAAATACAATATCGTATCTCAATAATGAATACAAAATAAACAAAGAACACTGCTGCCCCTAATCATCTCTCATAACTGCATCAAAATCAGAGTCATCCTCTGAGTCACTGCCACTGTAATGCTCCTCCTCAGCCAATGGGACCCCAACCAAGCCCTCAGCTGTCTCCTCCTCATCTATCTAAGCCGCGTCCTCGAGATCAATATCCCACCGTGGGGATGCAGTAAATTATAAAGGCACGATCTGAGCCGAGAGCACTATGAGGCGGCCACTGGCTTCTCCCTCGTCCTGAGGAATGCAGTCTATTGAGGGAGTGGATAAAGCTATCACGTGGACCAATTCTCTCTGCGGTGGAAGAACTAACCTTTGTGTGCGGGAAAGTGGCAGAAGTATCTTCAACTCATTTATATCTCTCACATGGTAGGTCCACCATCCAATAGGGTTGGAGTGAGCTATTAGGCTCTGTACAGCCTGCTTTGTGGTTTTACTCAAAGAGTTTGGAGCCATTAAGATTCAGCCTTAGAATTAAGAAATTGTGACCCGAAGTAGTGGAAGCTTTCTCTAATTGCGAGATGAATGCTTTCCAGTAGAAAGCGTGTAGACCCATCTAAAACCTGACATCATCACGCTTGGAGGCACCCCTACCATCCCCTTGGTACATACACCATTTGGTTAAGCCGAAACAGCCACTTGCCAGGGGTAATTTCATTGCTTATTCCACCTCCCGCGTCACGAAAGTGGGCTAATGTATTTGCTCATAATCAAAGTGGGGTCCTTTGCCGAAATAGCAGCCGAGCTGGCCGCTACAAATTATTTGTGACAGCACTGCACGCCGCCCCCATTCAGATGGGGACCCCCTAATTTTTTGCTCCATTCCGGTCTTTTGGCTTGGGTTTTCTCTCTTTCTCTCTTTCGCTCTGTCTCTTTTCTGATGTCTGCCTTTCGAGGATTGTGCCCGTCATTGAGTTTAAGCGTGAAATTGGCCAAGTCTGAAAATTAGGGTTTCATCTTTCCCGGTCAATCCAAGGTCGAACAAAGTGAATAAATTGAAAATTGAGACTAATGTTGTTGTCAGCATGTTTCCAGCATGCTCCCAGCAAGTTTTCATCTGATTCCGAGATACTTACTATTTTTAGTAAGTGTGAAATTGTAGGCAATCCGTCAGCATTTTTGAAATTCCAATAGTCACACGACATTCAGAACACCTCAGGCTACTCGCGTGCAAAATTTGAACGAAAACAAACAACTTTCTATTTTTAGCAGTCCAGCTTCCGAGGCAAATTTCAGGGTTCAGACGCAGAGTTTTTCTTTGCATGTCTGGATTTTCCTTCTGGGTTTTTCGAGACCTTCGCAATGATATAACATGCAAAACGAGACGACAACTTTCAGAATTCAGTCTTAGGGCTATTTTTTAGAGGTTTATATGCGGGGTTTTCTAACTTGTCGAGATAATGAGGATTCTGATGGGTTTTGAGGGAAGCCCAGCGATGGTGTGACATCTGTGAGGGAGATAATCCCTTTCGATAAGGAACTTACTATTTTTAGCAGTGCGTCCAGTAGCTTCAATGATTGAGAATCATACGGTGTCGCGAAATACCAAAGCGAAGAGAAGCAGAGATCATTTGAAATCGCATCTGCGAGGCAGTTAGGAGGTTTCAACCCGGGACTGAAAAGAGGGTAAAAAGTCAAATTTTCCCCGAAAACCGGGGGTGCAAAACCACGCTGATCGGCATCCCCTTGGGCTATCACGCTGAAAGTAAAGAGTTTTGAATCAAAAGCAAGCACTTACTGTTTGAAGGAAAACGGAGCACTTACTATTTATAGTAAGTCAATTTGGAAACAGGCTAAAAATAGCAAGTCAAGTGCATGCGTTGATGTCGACAGACAGGTCACGTGGTGAGGAGCGCCTCATCCAAATTTCAAGTCAATCGGAGCAGTGGAGCTATCAGAAGCAAGCAGTTACTATTTATAGTGAATCATCCTCAGAAATGGGCTAAAAATAGCAAGTCAGCTAAAAGTGGCAGTGTCGACAGGACAACAAGGTCATGAGGATGCAGTGTTCAAAATTTCAAGTCGTTCTGAGCTTCAGAGATGCAAAATCGAGAGGGCTTACTATAAATAGCAGGGCATGAAAAGCTGGCGAAGACGAAAAAAAATTTCTAAGTATGGAACTCCATCCTGCAGCCATGGCAAAATGCGCCCAAGTTGATGGAGAGGCATGGAAGAATTTTTGAGTATGAAGTTCATCCTTCACCTAGGCTGAAATGCGCCCAAAGTACAAGTGGTCAATGAAAGTCAACGTTTTTTTATCCTGTAGGCATAGCAAAATGCGCCCAAGGGAAACTCAGGGAATTTGAAAAAATTTCTAAGTGTTGAGGATATCCACCATCACCTTCAAAATGCGCCCATCCTCCTCAAGGGGTAAAATGCACCCAAATTGCAAGAGAGTCAAAGTGGTCAAACAACTTCATCCTCCTCCATAGGCAAAATGCGCCCAAATGCATGCATGTCAAGACAAAAAATGGAAGGTGAAGGGTCACTCCAGGGCGTGGTTATAAGTTTCATCCACCAACTGTGCTAAAATGCGCCCAAGGAGGAAAAAGTCAAACAAGTCAACAAGTTCATCCTTCACCTACATGGAAATGCGCTCAAATAAGGTCAAGTGAAGACAAAAAAATGGAAGTTGAGGAGTCATCCTCTTGCCTAGCTCAAATGCGCCCAAGTTAGGATGGTAAAAGTAAATGAAGGTGGTAAATGAGGTGAAAGGTGATTAAAAAAAACACTTCATGGCGTGGTGAGTGCAAGGTGAATGCTAGGCGTTATCCCTCTTCAAGTCCTAAATGCGCCTAAGGTGATGAGTGTTGTAAGTGTTAGAAAATATTGCAAGATGATGGATGTATTGCCTAGGCGTGGTGAAGTTAAATATCCTTCTACATATGCTAAATGCGCCCAAGGTGGAGGAATTTAAATATTCTAGGCGTTGAAGGTACTAGGTGATGAAGACCTCTAAGCACAAGATGAATATTTTCCTTCAGACACAAAATGCGCCTAAGATGTTGAGTGAAGAAAAATGAAATATTTCTAAGGCGTTAGAATTTTAAATAAAATTGCCTTGCAAGTGTGAAGTAAAATGCAAATGGTGAATGAGAAATAAATTGTGCTAGGCATGAATAAAATTTTTAAGTGAAGTTGGTGTTTTACTCACAGGCAAGGATGAGCAAAATTGAATAAAAATTTTCTAAGGCAAATTTCCAAGGCAAAGAGATGATTTAAAATATTTTCTCCCTTAAAAATACGCCTAGAGCTCAAGGTGGTAAAATTTTCCTTCGTGAAGCACGAGCAAATTTTCTCAGTGATGAAGTCAGAGAATGATGATAATGCAGGATGAACTCAAATTTCTCAAGTTGGAGCAACACAGATGATCACAGGCGAAGGATGGATTTAATTCAATGAAATAATATTTTCTAAGGTTCAAAATTTAAAAAAATTAAATGAACCCGTTCGTTGGGTACCCATGGATTCGAAGCACTCTGAAGAAAATTCTCTTCTAGGTACTGAACATTTGCGATGATAGATGAATTTCTATGTCTTCCGCACTTCGCCAATACTTTTTCAGTGAAGAATTTGATCAGTGCTCAAATTGTGAATTTTCCTAAGGGAAAATTTAAAATTCTCTAAGGCAAGATGAATAAAATGTGTTTTTCAAAATGAGTTTCTCCGGACAACGAATTCGAAGTGGGTTGCCTAGATGATTTTGATTGAATTCTTCAATAATGAATTTTCCAGAACTGAGGAGTTTTAATTCGAATTCAAGTGACAGAGCCCCGGCTGGTGAATTAAAAAGATGGATTTAAATTAAATTTTTCGAAAATAAATTCAAAGATGCCAATCAAAGTCAAGTTTCTAGAAGAGCAAGATTCCTGACGTCGAGAGACAAGTGTCAGAAATACCAGAGAGGGAAAATTCAAATTTTTGAAGTGTAGTGGAAGTTTAATGCACTGGCTAAAATTGGCTCCTTCTAGAATTCGATTTTTGGCTATAAAATGAAGAAGTTTCTCACTTATTTTTCACAACTGGAGAAGTCGAATTTGCTCTAAGTGAAGATTCTTGCTAAGAATTGTTGAAGCTTGAAGAGTTCGAAACTTTGCTGAGGACTGGAGTTTGCTGAAGTTTAAATTTGAAGTTGCTGAGACTGCTGGAGAAGGACGCCTTGAGTTTGCCAGTGCAAGTGTTGAAAATTTGAATATTGCTGATTTGAAGAAGTGCGAACTTGCAAGTTGCTGGAAGTATCCAAATCTGCATTTGAAGAAGGACGCCTTGAGGTGAAGTTGTTGGTGTAAAGTACGAATTTATCAAAGTTGCAGATTGGAGTTGCTGAAGAGTGGTGAAGCCACTGAAGTCTACTTAGAAACCTTTTCTAAGTGTTGAAGTTCGATTTTATTGGAGAAGAAGCTGAGATGGCTGAGGCAAGGGCGACTGGCAAGGACAATGGTGCATCCAGACAGGCTGTGATCAAGAAGCTGAGTAAGACATTCATGCCAGAATCAAAATTCATTTCAAAGCTGGGCAAGCTGACGGACACCAACTTGGGCTCCATCAACCTTGAAACCTTCAAGAACAGAATGCTGGGCATTGGAAGTCATCGGCCTTCGACTACTTCGCACAATATTGTTCGAAGTGGGTTATATGCAGCTGCTGGTTTCCCGCCAGCCATTCAGTGTTCGGAGCTGATGATGGAGTGCGCCAATTATTATGAGAAGGATCATCAGTCAATCATGTCGCCAGATGGCCAAGTACTAGCCAATCTTACTCCAGCGGCCATTGGTGAAGCTTTCGGGATCCCGGTGCACAGAAACATGGTTTACAAATCGAGTGGCCCGAGGCGAAGATATGCATTAGAGAGATGCAGGAGGCGATTAACACTCCTTGGATGAGCACTCCCAAGCCTTCTCGTGCAAAGTTGCCGAATCAGATCATAGCGGAGGACTTGAAGCAAGAATACTGTGACCTCATTATGATGCTGAGCAGGGTTGGTGGTTGTGCACAATCATTTATTTTCGAGCCTTGGATGTTTTATTACATCAACCTCGTGCTGGAAGGGAAGGACTATGTCAATTGGGCCGAGATGATCAGTGATAATTTGCATGAGCAGCTCTTGGGCCTCCGAAGGACAAAGACATTTTACATGAGCTCTTACATCATTTATATGTTGGCACGTATGACGAAGTACAGAGGGATCTCTTACAAGGAACCCGTCGGTTGTGGCTCCCACCAGTTTAAAATATATGATGCATGTCCACAGTTGCATTTGGCGAGCACAACTCACTACAAGCGTGTCAACGATTCCTTCACCATGTATATCACGAGATTGCTTCAGGAGCGGTTGCATCACCGAATCTCGAGGGAAGCCCAAGAGCTGATTGAAAGGTATGGGTCTTTGGTTTTATGAATTTCCGAGGGGGTACCTTTCTTATATTAGAACACCCAAGGTTTTTCATCATACCCATATAGGCTGCCTAAGTACCCAACAGATAGAGTTTTAATGCTAGAGATATCTAGGCAATTGCTTGCCTATGATAAGATTCAAAAGAAGAAGAAGAAGGGAGGAGTAGAATTTCCAATTGTCATGGGCAACTCAGATGAAGTGTGTCCCTCAATACAGGCAGCTAGAGAGGCTGAAAGTGAACTTCAATTTTATCACTTTTCATACCACACCAGCCGACAGCACTACGACCCACATCATAACATCAAATGGGTACTGTCAGAGGAGTTTAAACATAAGGCCACCATTGAGGATTATTGGGCTGATGCAGCTGATGAGATTGAAGTAAGGAAAAGGATGTTCTCTCAGTTGCCGATTACTTTGATCAGGGAATGTGAAGTTGTGCCGGTTCCAGACTAGGTGAACGAGGATATGGATGTTGTTCATCCGGATTATGCAGCAGTGAGAGATACTCCACTCCCACCTCCAGATTGGTCAGATCCTGAGATTGCAGATTTGGACACACTTTCTATTCCTATCCTGACATTCACTAGGGCATGGGTTGATAGGCCGTGTGAAACGGGTTGAAGAGTAGGTCAATTGCTTTGACTTACAACTTGATGGGAATCCTGGGGCCCACCAGCGGAAGAAGCGAGATCACGGGGTCGGAGATCTCGAAGAAGGAGCTAGTTAGGCGGGGAGCCCATTGGTAGGAACCTCCGAGTCCTGAGTTGCATCACCATTGGAACCACGTTCCTCCAAGTATCTGAAGAGGAGTTTTCTTTGTTTGCGATGGAGAGGAATACACTTCATCGAGGTGCAAGTGATACGGGATAATAATCGACCTCCGGAGAGTCGGTTAGCGAGTGTCAGCGCACCCTATTAAGTTGATCGTGAAGGATGATAGGGGACTATTCACCTGACCCTCGGTTTCAGGGAGTTAAGTGACTACTTATGAATGATGATGATGATATAGTTTGAGGGGACACTCGGCCACTTAGGACGATGAGCCTCGCCCGGAGATGATATAGAAGTGACCCGAGGTTGAGAGGTAGAGCCGCAGGGGCCAGTGACCCTTCGATGTCTGATCTGATATTACACAGGTGGCTTAAGGATAGAATGAGGAAGCCCCATCGAGAGGGTGATCAATGATTGAGATGGAAAATTCTTGAAGCAGGATCGAGTGCACCTCCACAAAGAAGAAAACAGAAAATTTTCGAAGATATCCACTGAAGAGGATGGTTCTCGTACTCTTCACGTTGCTGTGCCTCAAGTTGATTGTGACCGAAATGAAGCAGTGCCTGAGAATTATGTAGTCACGACTTTGGATTTGGGACGCCCCACTGGTGCGCAGATTGTAGAGGAGTGTGATAACTCCTATCTTGCCCTCAAGGACAGGCTATTTAAGAAGGAAGGAAAATACAAAAGGTTGAAAGAACACAAGGCTTTGGTGGGTATGTACAACCCGGTTATCCTGCGTTCACCGAGGCGAGGAGATTTGATGATAAGAGCCTCGATGGGAATTACCTAGAAGTCCATGGTGGCTTGATGGAGTTAGGAAAAATGCTTGAGGAAGCGGAACAAGTGGGTCCACGGGGAGTTAAGATGTTGAGGCAGGAGAAGTTTATGGAGGGACCTTGCTTTTAGCACTCTTGAGGCCTCTAATATTTTGGCACGGATGGAGGCAGTTGATCATGCTTGGGGCGATGCTTCTATCTATCAGAGCAGAGTAATTCAGCGTCTTGAGGCATTGAGGCATGTTCCGTTGTGATTGCTGATTGATGGAGGTGTCATTCAGGAGAATGACAGATATGATTTCTCGAGATGGTATTCTTCAGCGATCACGGGGCGTGGTTTCTTCGACGCGACACAGGCGGATTCAGCCAGGATACATAAGGCCATGGCTAATATCATTGATGGAGTTCAGAATACCTTTGAGGCCATATTTGCTAGGCGGCTGAATCCAGATGAAGTTAATGTTGATAATTTGAGGGGTAGGCTGGTGCCTTTCTTTTCAAATGTTAAGACCTTTGTACAAGATGATTTCGAGAACACTTCTACTTTCTCCAGTTTGATTGAGCCGCATAATATTCGCCAGTTTGGAGAAAATCTTATGCGAGACATGAGCATTGATCCAAGTGTTAGGTTTAGCTAGATTATTATTTCCCGCCCATCGGTTCGGGGAAGTTGAGGTTGTACTTGGCCAGTTGTTGAGTTTTGCGTAGGGAGAAAGAGAAACGAGGAGCCTCTTTGGGCGAGGATCTTCTAGAAGATTGATTGTGGGCATTTATTGCCTTTACTATTTTGGGAGTGAGTGGGAATCTTTGATTCATTTAATGTACCACTCCCTATTCTGGCAGTTTTTAGGGTTAGGGCTGAGGTGGCACGATTCTAGCCACTCTATTGATTGTAACCCTAGCCGTCTTTTGGACCGGGCTAGCTATATAAAGGGGGAGTCCCCCTCATTTGTAATTCATTAGACATTAGATTAGAGGCAGATATCAGACATTAGCAATAGAGCTAGAGACTAGAGAGTAGAGCATTGTAGACATTTTGCATAGTGTGGAGAAGAAAGAAAGTTTTCCCTTTGAAAACTTTTGTGGAGATTGTTGTGTAACACTTTTCATGATAATAGATCTTTTCATTGATGGTGGAATTTGTCTTGTCATGAATAGCTAGCAAGGTCTCTTCTTCCTTTCGAATCCAAGTAGCTTAATTTCATGCAAGCATTTTACTTTGATGTGTGGTGTTTTGTTGAGGTAGCTTCTTTCATTCCATACCACTAGCGGCTTGTTGATGATAAGTTCGCCTTACGTGGTCGACTGGAAATTATCTTAAGTTTAACTTCGATTGTGATTTGTATACTTATATGCGTCGTTATGATGGTGTATGTATGCCAAATTATAATTTGAACATCTTTTGCTATCCCTTTGAAGATTGCACTGATTTTGCTGAGGCTGTCCGACGTGAGGCTAGGTGAAATTTGGTTGAAGTCTGCCAAAATTGAGCTCCACATATCCTGCATTTAGAATAGAATATAAGTTTCTTAGGCCCTATACTCTTTACTTTCTGCACATTTCTGATTAGCTTTAGGAAAACAAACTATATTGCCAAATCATACACGCAAGAATCCCCTTCCAATCATATACCGGCTGCTAACTGCAAGAAGTCTGAACAATCATGTAAGTCCCCTCGTAAGTACACAACAATACACATCAGCCAACTGAGTCTATTCGCATTTAAGGAACCTTGGAGTTGAAAGCATGAACTCACTCGCAATCTTAGCATGCTGAATACTTTGTTCAAGAGAGGATAGAGTATCCGTTGGGAAACTTTGTTCTGTGTTGGTGTGGTCTCAAAAACCATGTCAACACTAAGCATAGTGTCAAATGTCTCATATATCTCTCCAAGACTAGGAGAGTCTGTATCAACATATCTAATGACATCTACAATGGGCGAGATGAAAGAGAAAATATATCTGCAAAATGCAAACAAAAAGTTCAAAATAATTAGTTGACAAGTTAATTGACATGTTAGAAACTTCAAAAGTTGGAAATTGGACAATAATATTAAAATCAGAAATTTAATATGAAAATCAGCCATCTAATATGTCTTACCTCACATTGGCCCACCAATCATCATCGAGGATCTTTTGTTTGATGCTCTTTCCTTGAGTAGAACTTGCATTAGGCCATCTAGTCCACTCAGCATTGACCATCATCAATTGTAGAGGCTCATGCACCTCAAGCATCCTCTCCAATAGGATGAAGTATGTGGCATATCTACATTCATTAATTCAATGATTCATTAAAAAATAAAAATTTAAAACAAAATCAGATTATGAATACTAATTGAAAGTGAAACAAAATTAAGTAAATGGCATACCTTGTATCAACAGGTTTGAGAAACTCCTTCTTTGAAAATGTCCTGAAAAGAGCAAGTGAGGTGTGGTGGTTGCAAATGAACATCTGAATTTCTCTAGCTTCTGCCACCGTTTTCTTCACCCAATCCATCTTCCCTATGTCTTTCAATGCATTGTTCAATGCATGAACACAACATGGGGTCCAAAATATGTGCCTGTAAGTACCCTCCACCATCAACCCGGCCGATTTGCACACACGTGCTGAATCGGTGATCACCTGCATCACATTTGCAGCCCCAACCTCCTCTATGGCATCTCTCAAAATGGAAAATTGGAAGTCAGCATCCTTATGTCTCCCTGAACAATCTACGGCTCTAAGAAAATAAGAACCAGCAAGGCATGTGACTATGACATTGATGAGTGGCCGACGTCTACAATCAGTCCACCCATCCATCACTATAGAGCACCCTGTCCTCATCCATGTTTGCCTCATCTCCTCCATTAACACATTAACTTTGGAGTACTCTTTGTCTAGGAGGGTGGTGCATAGCTTATGATCTCCAGGGGGTACAAATGAAGGACCAACAACGACTAAGTCTTTCACCATTTGTTTGAAATAAGAGGAACGGGCCACATGAAATGGAATGGCATGGGCAAAAAAGAATTTGGCAATGGAGGATTCACAGTTTTCTCGTGCTTGGTTTTGAAACATGGA
>VDFB02063271.1:0-12682 GCA_007258455.2 Sequoia sempervirens
AATGGTGAGCCAACCGGACTTGGATCTATATCCTTTAGGGAGATGGAAATGATTGTGATTGATTACCGTAATTAAACTATATGACCTAATGTAATATATGCAATTATCTGACAATTGATAAAACAATAATCAAGTCCCAACAAATTTGGAAGGTGCACAAGACTGTGTACCTACCCAAAAAATTTGGTTATGCTATGCATACAAGGACTCAATCACCCTTGGGTGAATGGCTCTTTGTAGGGATGTCTTGCTCAATTTTCAAGGTCCTCTGGTGTCTGATCTAAGCTTCTATTTTATGCATATCCCATAGTTGGAATGTCATAAATAAATCCTATAGGCGAGTTTCCGTGTCTTGACAAGAATGGTGACAGTAAATGCAACAATGCAAAATGGATCTTCAAGCTCTCATCAATCCATTTCAAACCTGCATGAACACACATAAACTTTGACATGATGTTGGATCTTGAATTGCTATAATAATGCGCTGATATGCTGCTCTTGAATGCTCTTGACAATAATATTTTCTCTTGAATTGCTAGATCATGTTGCTTCTTGCTCCTTAGATTTTAAATGGTAAAATAATTATGTATTTATAGGTGCTTATCCAATTTCATGGAAATTAGATTCCAAAAGCCAACACTTCATATTTGAATTTTGGATATTAAAATGTCACCAATAACCTATTTGAATTTAGGTCCTGGCTAAGAAGGGGGACCCAAATCCTGACCCAAACTTCTAGGACACACTTGATGGACAAGGTGATTTAATGATTGAATGCATTTGTTTAATATTGATTTACCTTTGGAAAATGGTAAAAGTAAGGTGTTGGAATGTGTAATTTGACAAATTAGAAGCTTAATTAAGTCCAATAAATAAGGGGCCAAAACATAATGTGAAATTGTAAAGGTATACAATTTTCTACACTATAATAATTTGCAATTGTACGATGGAAAGAGATTGAGGTTTCAAATAAAATTTACACTTTAGTAATCAAAACTTTATAACTTTGTAAAAATAAATATAAAATGTGCCCCCTTAATTAAGATGTACCTAAATGATCATTAGGAATTTTGTAAATTTAAGAATACATATTTAAAAAGGCAACACATGTCACAATAAATGTAAAATAATTTTGTTTGAAACACAAATCACAAATTCTAGGGCTAGGGTCCCCAAAAATTTAAAGTTAGGATCATGTTGTGAAGGGTCATAATAAGGCCCTCCTTGTATTACCTTATGAAAATTTCTCTTGCATGTTTATCTTTAGCATACCCTTCACAAAACCTACTTCTATTCTTCAACCTTAGGTAAACCATAAACTAATTATTTTAATCTAGTAGTAGCTTCAAACTTTAAAAATTTAACTATCCATATCTTAGATGCTACAACCAAATTTTGTCCTCGTATGCCATATTGGCAAGATCGTTTTTCTATTGTCTAAAATTTAATGAGTGCATCCTATTCTTTGACATAAGCATAACTATAACAACCCTATTCCTTTGATTCTTATCATAGATTGTAATTTTCTTATTTTCAAACACCACTTTATAAATTTTTTAGATAATTTTTCAACACTAAATAAATTATGTTTTAGTTATGGAGTGTAATAAATGCCATTATAATATTTCATACCTTCTTTAGTATGCACTTCCATAGCTCCTTTTGACACAACTTGCAAGGATTAGTCATCACCAAGCTTTATCTTGGATTTGGAACTTTCATTCATTGTTAAAAAAAATCAATATTCTATGCCATATGATTAAAAAATCCTAAATCTAAACACCAAACCTCTTTAGAATCATTTTTAGTTTTATCAAAATAAAATAAAAATTAGTTGGAGTAGGCTCCTCATCTTCACGAGTATAATTAACACTTTTGCTGTTATACCTACTTTAAATCTACATTCTCTTTCATGGTGACAATGCCTACTAGATTGATAATACTAGCTATTTCTCTTGTCAAAATTGCCTCTACCTCTTGCTCATGCACCACCACCTCTTCTGCCTATGTTTTCACTTGAATAATCATGATTCCTATCTTTGCCTTGTCCTTGGTTACTTTTACTACTAGCACATTTACTCTTTGTGATTTGCAATTTTATAGAAGAATCTCTCTCACCACTTTCTCTAAATGTGTCTCTAAGTCTTTCTTCATAATAAATAAAAGATCCAACCAAGTGATCAAACTTGAGATTAGTCAAATCTTTACTTTCTTCAATGATTATTGCTACATGATTCCACTTTAGTGTTAGAGACTTCAATATTTTTTTAACGACAACCTCTTTGCTCATAATTTCTCTAATAGTATTTGACCACATTATTCTTACATAATAATCACCCACACTGTCAAAATCTTTTTTTAATGTCTATAGCTTGAAAAATTTGACTTGATCACTATTTCGGTAAGCTTCTTGTAGAGTCTTCCATGCATCCATGGTTGTCTTTACACTTTTAAGCTTCTTAGATTGAGCTGTTTGAATATTAAATAAGGCTACAAAATTCTTATTTTTATCCTCGTTCTTAACTGTTCTATCATTAGTTGCAAAAGTGGTCCAACTAGTTGGCTCTTCATAACCCATTTCTACAAATTTCCATAAATCTTTCCCTATCAAAAGAAGCATCATCTTGATGCTCTGATAATCATAATCATATCAAGTAAATTTGAGAATGAAAAAGAATTAGTATTTTTCATGATCAATAGTTAGAAAGATCTTAACCACAAAATCTCTATCCTAAATCAATCACTTGCTCTTATATCAAACGTAAATTCTAAAACTAACTCCCAACAGTTTCTTTAAATTAATTGAAAACCAATTTTAAAAAGAGCAATAGAAAAAACAACATATATCACCATAATAAACCACATTAACGTACATCCATAAACCATAATTGAACAATCAAAATATGCTAAGGAAAAACTGGACACCATACAAAATAGCGTAGACTTGCACACTCTTATATTGTCTTCTTCTCATTTTAACTGTTGTTTACAAACAGCAAGGTCAATGCCTTTTAAAGAATTTGCAAACCCAAATAAAAAAAACTAAATAAAACTTACACTACACTGCTTCTGACATACATTTGTCATGCAGATTTAATTCATTAAATCTGAACAGTTCATGTCGTTTTAAAATAACAAATAAAACACCAAAAATAAAAAAATCTCCCATACATATAAAAGAAATAACAAAACAAAACTAGTCCTAAAAATAGAACTCCAAATCCTTCCCTGCGATATCTTCTTAACGGCATCAATTATCAACAAAAAGCCCATATTAACACGGTAATACTTGTTGAACTATTTTTTCCATAAAGTCTAAATACTTATTGTTTGCTTGAGAAAATTTTATTCCCCACATTTTAAATTTTTCCTTCCAATATTATCTATTCAACATGATGCCTTTGATTAATTAAGATTCCAAAACATAAAGAAGTTTTAAGCTTCAATTAATTAAAACTTAAGATCAAATGAACACCATGAATGCTCAATAGATGCTGCCCATGTCGTTTCTGGTAACATATACATCAAAATTACCGTAGCAGTCAGCTATCTAAAAAATCCGTATACAGTACTTTTTGAACATACTGAACACTGGAACAATCTGACAATCTTAAGGATGCAATCCCATAAAATATCTATGAGTGAGTACTGGTTTTGTAGCTCTGTTTCAATTGGGCAAGCAAGCAAATAATGAAGTAATTGAGGTACTTGAGCACCTGATGGATCCAAAAAGAAACAAGGGAAGATTGATAGGACAGAGAATCTACATGATTCTGAGAAATTCATGTGAAAGTGTAATCAAGAGAGGTTTGGCTTTTATAAATTCTTGGAAAAGCTGATAGATTGATGATGAGAGCCTAAATGCCAAGCCAAGTGACCTTTCCTGTACTACCCACATCACATGCAGTTCAACCTTTATGTTAATAGGGTGATGTTACTGATAACTATGTTGGCTTCCTTATCTCTTTTTTGAACTAAAACCTTAAAAAGTTGCATTCTTAAGAACTTCCAAAAATATACCTTTTCCCAAAGCTGAAATATACAGGCTAAAATTAATTCTATGACTTAAAACTTCTGACATCTTAAGCCTTAAATTGACCAATCATAATGTTTATCCAATTATCAGGACATGTCTGCAAATGCTGTAATAATCCTTTAAAAAGTACTAAGGTCTTTGTGTTCATTTGGGTGTATGTATTTCAATGTGCAGACCATCTTATCCTGCTTGCTTGCCAGGGCAGCTAAATTTTTTTCTATTTAATGAAATATTTGGGCACACTCATTATACTTTTGCTCTCCTAAAAGTAAAAATTCCATTCAACTGTTTTTTAATTAATTGAAAACCAATTTTAAAGAGAAACAATTAGCATATATAAACCACATTAATTTGCAGCATCATCATAATAAATCACATTAATTTACAGACATATAAAATAATGCAGACTTGCACACACTCTTTTATTGTCTTCTTCTCATCTCAAGTGTTTACAAACAGCAAGGCCAATGTCTTTTAAAGAGTTTGCAGTCCTCAAATAAAAACTAAATAAAATTTAAACTACGCTGATTTTTACTTCCATTTGTCATGCAAATTTAATATACTAATCTGAGCAGTTCATGACCTTTTAAAATTAAAAACAAAATTAACAAAAACAAATTTTTTATGTATATAAAAGAAATAATAGAACTAAAGGTAAATCTAAAAATAGAGTTCCAAATGTAATATTTTCATATCAGTGTCAATTATCAACATACCTCCCTTGATGTTGAGTGGACTTACAAGATGGTCTTCGAGTGTCAAAAACTGAACCTTCACAAATATTTGTGTAAAATTATATGTAGTTGTTTTTGAGTCTTTAATATCTCAATTTTACTTTCTTCTTTTGAATCAAATCTTAAATGAAATGATATTTCAAATTGAAATGCTTTATCTTACTATATTGGATAGGATTCTTGACAAACTTAATTATACTTATGCTATAAAAAAAGAAGGCTGAATTTGTTTCTCCCCAATTTTTTTAGAACTTCTCAAAGCCACAATACTTGTGTACATGTAGAATTGACTACAATATACTTTGCTTCTATAGATGAAAGAGAAAATGAACTTTTCCTCTTTGAGCTCCATGTAACCAAACTTAAACCAAGTGAAAACAAATAAAATGTAGACTTTTGGTTATCCAAACCAGCTCCACAATCTGAATCACCAAATCCAACATGTTCAAAACTTGTAGAAGCATAATAATGAATACCAAAATTTGTAGTACCTTTCACATGCCTCAATATCTTCTTGGCTACCTTCATATGAATTTTGGATGGCTTATTCATATGCCTTTAAAAGAGATAAACTAAATAAGCAATATCTTGTCTTGTGTGCATTAGAAACACCATCAACTATTTGTCTCAACTATTTCAACACCGTCTTCTTTATATAAGATAATTACATGACTAGTTAAAGTGGAGGCTTATTTACAATCAACCATACCAAAGTCCTTTAACATACCTTTTGCATACTTTGTTTGAGAAATAGAAATTCCATCATCACTTTGATGAACCTGCATTCCCAGAAAGTATTGATGAGACATAAATATTTTATTTTAAATTTATTCATTGTAACAATTTTAAATTCATCCTTCATCTTGGAATTGCTACTCATATCCAACAGATCATCAATATAAAAACTTATAATAAGGATATCGTTACCTTCTTGTTTGTAGTAGGCCCACCCTTTTTTAAATCCATTATACTAAAAATATCCATCAATCTTTGTATACCATGCTCTTGGTATTTTCTTGAGACCATACAAAGCCTTCTTCAATTTGTTGTGTACATAGAATTCTTCTTCTATGTACCCATTTAAAAAGGCACTTTTCACACACGTGATTTTGAAATGCATATGAAACCAACATCATAATGGCATGTTGTCTTGCTACTAGTGTAAATGTCTCTTCATAATCTATTCCATACCTTTGTGTGAAGACTTTTGCAACTAACCATGCCATGTGTATTTTAATACTACTATCATTGTTGTACTTAATATTGTAGACCCACTTACTATCAATCTTTTTCTTGTCATTTGGAAGATTTGTAAGCTCACAAGTACCATTCTTGTGAATGAAATCTATTTCTTCTTGCATTTCTTGCACCCAAACCTTATTAGTGAAAGCATCTTCAAAACATGATGGTTCAAAATAAGCCTATGAAATAAAAGTAAAATTTACCATCTCACCTCTTAGATTATCTTCATGATCTTCAATTTTACTTCTCTAATAATTGTCAATTAAGTATCTTATTTTTTTTGTAAAACATTGATGTGAAGTTGGAATTGAAATTGAATTAAAAGAGGGGCTACTTGACCAACTTATAGTATTAGGAACTAAAATATTAGTGGGTTTCTTATTAACAATATCATCAATAATACCACCATTAAATAAATAGATTTTGGATTTCAACATGGCCTTTTTGATGATCATAAACTCCCCTTTCATTAAAAATTGTATCTCTTGACACAACAATGTTATTCGTGAGAGCATTAGACAAACTATAAGCCTTACTTTATTCACAATACCCAATAAAAATGCATTGTTCACTTTTTGGATCTAGTTTTTGTCTCTTTTGATCATTTACATGAACATAGGCTAAAAAACCCAAAAAAATAAAAAGATTGACATTAGGCTTTTTGTCATTTGAACCATGATTCATAATGAGTCATCCTATCAAGTGCACTAATGGGACTCTGATTGAGAATATACATTGTTGTAGTGATTGCATTAGACCAAAAATAATAACTTAAATCCTTGGTTTGTAATATACTCATTGCCACTTTCACCACTATACATTTCTTCATTTTAGCAACACAATTTTGTTGAGGTGTATATGTAGTGGTGAGTTGTATATGTAGTGGTGAGTTATATTTTGATTCCATTAAAATCACAATAACCCACACAGTCTCTTGAACAAAATTCTCCTTCATGATCACTCCTTAGGAAATTTATTTTTTACCCACTTTCATTTTTGACAAGGGATTTAAGCCTCTTGAATGTATCAAAGGCTTCATATTTGGTATTCAAAAAGTAAACCTAACACTTTTGTGAATAATCATCAATAAAAGTAATGAATGTGACGACTTATCCAATTTTTTTGTTTGCATAGGACTAGAAACGTTAGAATGAACTAGTTGAAGTGGATAATTGTCTTGTTGATGTGGTTTTAACACATCAATTTACCTACAAGCCATGAAGACTATAGGGTGGAATGACAAAAGTTCCCCTACTTGGAAGGTGACTAGCCTAAAAAATATTCTTCAATTATTGTTTAAGCTTACAAAAATCTCTTAGTTGGAGAGTGCTTTGGTTGGTATATTAAAAAGGCTACATTGACATTAGTAATAAATACTTTATAACTTTGGAAAAATAAATATATAATTTATGTGCCCCATTAATTAAAATGTACCTAAATGATCATTAGGACTTTTGTAAATTTAAAAATATAAAATTAACAACATAACACATGTCACAATAAAGGTAAAATATTTTTTTTCAAAACACACAAATTCCAGGACTAAGATCCCCAAAAATTTAAAGTTAGGAGCATGTTGTGAAGGGTCAAAATAGGGCCCTCCATGTATTACCTTATGGAAATTTCTCTTGCATGTTTATCTTTAGCATACCCTACACAAACCTCCTAGGGTTCTTCAACCTTAGGCAAACCATAAACTAATTATTTTGATCTAGTAGAGCTTCAAGCTATAAAAATTTAGTGTCTATATCTTAGATGCCACAACCAAAATTTGTCCTCATATGTCATATTGGAAAGATTATTATTCTACTCTAAAATTTAATGAGAACATCCTATTCTTTAACATAGGCATAACTATAACAACACTATTTCTTTGATTCTTATCATAGAGTATATTTCTTATTTTCAAACACCACTTTATAATTTTTTTAGAAAATTGTTCAACACTCAATAAATTATGTTTTAACTATGGAGTATAATAAATATCATTAACTTATTTCATACCTTCTTTAGTATGCAATTCCATAGCTCCATTTGACACAACCTGCAAATATTGGTCATCACCAAGATTGATATTGGATTGGAAACTTTCATACATTGTAAAAAACTTCAATATTCTTTTCCATATGATTAAAAAACCCTAAATCTAAACACCAAACCTCTTTAGAATCATTTTTTAGTTTTAGTAAAAATAGTCGGAGAACCCTCCTCATCCTCATGAGTATACTTAACACTTTTGTTGTTATAACCTACTTTAAATCTACATTCTCTTTCAAGGTGACAATACTATTGGAATCAAGGAACACTGAGAGGGGGGGGGGTGAATCGGTGTTCTACAAAGTTTAACTTTATTAACTTGATCTTTAAACCACTTATAGCATTGAACCAAAAGAAAGATGCAAGAACACAAGACAATCAACCACAACACCATAACACAAGGATGTTTTACGTGGAAACCACATTGGAAAAAACCATGGTGGAGGCTAGTCCACAATATGAGTATACTCAAAATAAGTGTTTACAAATGGGAATGCACATGCATTCAGGGCACCTTGCCTAGAGCTCATTGCTCAAATACAAAGGCTTATTGCCCAAAGAGACTCAGCGTATTACGGTCATATACAAACAACTAAAGTGAATGAACTGTAAGGATAGCATCTTGTGATGCATTAATGGGATCTAGACTAGGTGCGATATTTAAATGTAACTTTTACAATGCTTTTTACAATGATTATTTCAAGTTAATTAAATCGAAGTGGCAAAGGAAATAACTTATAATGAAAGTAATAACAAGGTGATTTAACTTGAGAAAGGAAAGGAAATGAGAGCGAAGAGAGAGAAGAAGAGAAGTGCAAGCTTGATTGATAGCGAGGTTAAATCCGCGAAAGTGACCTCGATCTGGGTCCACTCTAATAGAGAGACCGATCCGATTAACTCCAAAAATCAGGTACAAAGCACCACAATCATTCTCCAAGCACTTCGGCAGCATAACAGCGCTCTGACATGCAAGAATGATTTGAAAACTCTTCAACAAGACCCCTCTTCCGTCACCTCAGCATCAGGACTTCATCACCTGAAAAAACTTGCTTACAACTCTCACCTCAAGCCCCCTTTAAATACATAAAATTTTCTCAATTTGGCTCTCAACCAAAAGATTTGAAAATATTCACCTTATCTCTCCAAAATACATAAAAATCTGCAAATCTTCCATAATCCCCCCTATAAATCTTTAATAATCTCCCTTTTACATAAAAAAATCTTTAAAAAAAATAATAACCTCTTAATTTGTTTAAGCCTTGTCGGCTATTTGATTTTTGGGAGGTTACACTTCCATAAAAAGTTGTTTGTTTTAGAGTTATAGGGAGTTGGTTTTAAAATCTAAGGTATTCGGTTTTCGAAATACAACAAAACCAACCGCTACCATACATATCCCAAACGGCATCAATGGTCAAACGGTTAATAGGCATTTTAATTGCCGGCCGGTTCGGGGTTCAAATCCCGCCGGCTTGCCTTGTTTCAAAAATAGCAAATGAAATCTTAAACAAAACAAACAGTTGCCCAATATAGCATTGAGGAAGTTGCGCGGCCGAGTGGTGGAGGCGTGGACTATTTATTAGAATGTTAGGGGATCGAATCCCCTTAACCTTTTTTACCGCAATATCCCCACAAACAAACTACCGGTTAAGTTGAAGGCCATGTGGCAGGACACAATTTGCTAACTACGCTGACTGCGATGCCAACTGGATGCCCACGTGTCCGATGACTCAGATGCCACGTGTGAGGAGATCATTCGCCGACGATGCTGACGTGTTGCTGACTCACAGCCGACGTGTCATTGACTGGACTGTACCCTCTGACAACTCATCACGCCACGTGTCAAATTCTGATTCACCCAAACTGCTGACTGGACTGATGACAACGCCGCCATGTGGATGCTGACTGAGTACTGAGTGATGACGTGGCATGTTGACTGGGCGTACGGACTGCCACGTGTCACTCTGTGATTGGTCCGTACAAATGCCACATGTTACACTCTAATTTGTCCACATCAGATTCTGTGCCGTGTGCTGACGTCATCTGTACGGATGATGACGTCATCAATGTACCTTCAGTCCACAAGTCAAACCTAAAACTTTGACCAGCTGTATCTTGAGCCTCCGATGTCGGATTTTGACGAAACGAACGCCATCGGAATCGTCTCGACGAGCCCTTCAACTTGACGCTGCTTCCGTCAATTTTTGAAACAATCATTTTTCCGCTTCCTGGACACCCCTAATCCTAGTTTGACCGAAGGTTTGACCGGCCATAACTCGTGCAAACGGACTCCTTTTCGCTCCGTTCGAGTTTCGTTGGAACCAGGACACTGAGATCTTTCTAATGGTGCAGGTTTTGGAGAAAAATGAGACACTTCAATTTTCACTGAAAAATGTCCACTGGATCAGGCCTCCCCACTGAAGACCTTTTGGACCTCCAAAAGTGACATTTACTCTGACAATAAGTGAGGACTTGGCCTCCCCACTTGTCCTGTATCCTTTGTACATCTGAAAACCTGGCTCACAAGCACAATAAAGACTGCAACAATGTTGTTGAACATAAACAGTATTGTATCACTTCCATAAACTTCTACATCAATTGTCGTAGCCACTAACCAACAAAAATTGACTAGCATCAAGCTGAACATCAATGCAGAAATGAAAGAAAATAAGTCAACAACAATTCGATCCTTCACAACAGGAACATTATTACCCAAGGATCCATCAACGCTTTCAATTATCTTTTGCTCATGCTGTACTGCAAGTGCATCCTGCAACATCTGACCCTGGTTAGCTACTCCAAGTTCAAGTGTAGAACCACCTATACTGACAGACATAAGAGTTAACTCTTTACTTGCATTAATTACCCTCTTTAACTGCCCTGTGTTTGCAAAAGATTGATCAGTCTTAATCCTGTGAGAATGTACAATGTACTGAATGCCATCCTTAAACAAGTGATAATGATTTTGTTGCCTGTAGAAGATTGCTTTTCTGTCATATAAGTAAGGGCTACCAAGCACTATCCCACAGATATCCAGTGGAACTATATCAAACTGAACTTCATCCACAAATTTACTAGTAATTGTGAACCTTAAGATGCATTGTTGCGTTGCTTGCATTATCATTTCACAAATCAACCTAGTGGATAAGGTTTCTGTATGATGTGTAGTTTTAATCCCAAGTTCTTTACAACACTTTCTGAAATCAGTTAACACGGGATCCCGCATCTATGAGTGCATCAATTTTCTTGTTCTTAGCGCAGCCTTAAATGGAAAATCATTCGCTTTTTGCATCTTCAAGGATTAGCTATGGAAGAAGAAGCCGCGGCTTACCATGAAACACCAGAAATAGGAGCTTTACCTTTTAGACCCATCGCTGTTATCTTAGTCTCATCATCTGAATCTGAACCAAGATCCATAACAACATTCATGGCTTTCTCCTTACCTTTCTGTTTCTGATTACGTCTTTGAGCCCACTTAGGCCTCAATTCGGGATGTAACTTCCAGCAGTGATTTTCATCATGACCTTCCTTGTCACAATGAGTGCAAGAAAGTTTATCATCCTTCTTAACTGTGGCTGCCTTCTTTCCTTTCCCTGTATCTACATTCTTAGAAGATTTCTTTACATCATTATCAATAAAAGATCCTTTACCCCTTGACTCTAAGTGTGTTGCTTGAACAGACACTTCATCTAAGTTACAAGGGTTCAAAACCAGGATAGAATGCCTAAGGTAGGAATGTAGACCTCCTATGTACTTCAACAAGGTGTCTTGGGTATACAAAGGAACATTCAAAGCAATAGCCCTTTTCCTGAACTCATGGGTGTACTCTTGGACAGTTTGACCTTTCCCTTGCCTAAACATTTGCCAGTCCATCATTAACTGTTGCATATGTCCTAAGGGATAAAACTGCTTCTTAAGAGCATTAATAAATTCTGCCCAAGTTAAACTGACTCTACCATGTTGTGAAACTTCTGCCTTAGACTTACTCTCCCACCAGGTTAAGGCTGTACCACCTAAACGAAGAGTAGCTAATTGGATCCTATCAACATCATCTATTAGGTTCTGAACTCTACAATAGACCTCTATTTGTTGAATCCAATCATCCAATTTATCAGCATTAAGTTCTCCACAATATTTAGGCAAATCAAATTTTACATCCAGTTTTATTTTAGGCTTATACCCACTCTTGAAAGGATTAGAAGAAATAGAATGAGGAGAAGATGGAGAAGAAGGAGAAGGAGAAGAGGGAGGAGAAGAAGAAAAGGGACGATCTGGTTTCTTGCCACCATCTCCATGTTGTTCCTCTTTCTTGTCTTTGCGATCTTCTTGCTTCGACGAACCTTCTTCACGTTCCTTCCGTTCTTGTCTCTCCTGAAAAAGAATGTCCACCTTTGCCTTCATCTCGAGGAATGCTCTTCGAAATTCCTGCTCACTGATTTCTTCAGGAACCTCCATTCCAGAAACTGACATCTTTGACAATGTTCTACGCTTCCCAATCTCAGGATCAAAGTCTTCAAGCTTGCCTTCACCTTTCTGAATCCTGGATCTCGTTAGCATTAAAAAAAACAAATAAGCGCAATAAAGTCAACTTGCTCGATACCAACTTGATACGTGTAGGATCTAGACTAGATGCGGT
>VDFB02063272.1:0-30596 GCA_007258455.2 Sequoia sempervirens
TTATATGAGGCAACCTGATGGTTTTGTTGTAAAAGGAAAAGAATCATTGGTTTATAGGTTAAAGATATATTTATATGGATTGAAACAATCACCTAGAATGTGGTACCAAAAGTTTGATGCTTTTGCATTGAAAATTGGTTATGTTAGGAGTGAGGAAGATCATTGTGTTTACATAAAAGTTATTGATGATTAGCTTTTAATTATTATCTTGTATGTTGATGACATGTTGTTTATTGGTAACAGCAAGGTGATGATCAAAGAATTGAAAGCACGAATCTCTAGCACATTTGAGATTAAAAATCTAGGGGCTGAAAAATATATCCTTGGTATGGAGATCAAAAAAGATAGAGGTAACAAAAATCTTTGCTTAAGTCAAAGCAACTATGTTGATACTATTTTGAAACGGTTTAACATGCATGATAGTAAACCAACTAATATTCCTTTTACCAATTGGCATGAAGTTAAGTTTAGACATGGGTCCTAAATCTGCTTTTGATCATGAGGAAATGTCTGAAATACCATATGCTAGTGCAGTTGGTAGTTTGATGTATGCAATGGTCTGTACAAGACCAAATACAGCCCAAGCAGTGGGAGTTCTAAGTAGGCTTATGTCTAAGCCTGGTAAAGAAAATTAGACTTATGTTAAGAGGGTGTTTAGATATTTATGAGGTACTTATTATTACTATTTGGTTTATCATAGTGCTAATGATATTGATATTATGCACAGATCATTGGGCATACAGGGTTTTTTCGATTCAGATTGGGCAGGAGACCTGGATAGTTGAAGGTCGACAAGTGGTTATGTGTTTACTTTGTTTGGAGCTATGGTTAGTAGGATGAGTAAGAGGAAGCCCATAGTTTCTTTGTCCACCACAGAAGGAGATTGCATGGTTGCTACACATGCCTCTAAAGAGGCATTTTGGTTATAGAGACTTGGGAAAGGTATTGGTTTTAATTGCAAGCAAATTAGACTCTAATGTGATAGTCAGAGTGCTATTTTTTTAGCAAAAAATCCTATGTATCATGCTTGTACTAGCATGTTGATGTTTAGTATCACTTTGCACAAGAAATGGTTGAGAGTGGGAAGGTATTGATTGAAAAAGTTGACACTTTGATCAATGTTGCAGATTATCTTACAAAACCAGTTCCTACAGATAAGTTCTCTTGGTGCAGGAAGGACATTGGCCCTGAGTCCTATACTTGATTTATAATAATGATTCCTTATTTAGAATAATTACAATGTATAATTTCAAGTGGGATAATTTTGGGAATAGGATGCCATTTAATTACAATCCTAAATATATTTCATGTATCTCCTAAGTCCTTGGAAAGTGTTCCCCAACACTAGGATTAGAAAGATATTAAATTTGAATGAAATGAACATGTAAATTGATATTTTTGATTATTCCTAAATGATAGGAACATGTGGGGACTTCCAAGAAGAGCTCCTACAAGATAGGAGCACATGGGGTGCCCACATGTAAGGTGGAACTCACCTTACTTAAGTTAACTATTCAGATGATTAATAACACTTCAGTAATGCATGTAAAGATCCTACAAATTAGAGATTGATATTTACATGAGTGGATTTCAATTTAATTCACTATCAGTTTAGTTTAGTTTAGTTTAGTTTAGATCAGTTCAATTCAATTCAGTTCAGTTTAGTATCAGTTCAGTTCAGTTCAGTTTAGTTTAGTTTAGTTCGGTTATGGTTCAGTTATTTTCAATTGCATGTAGTTATTTTGAGTTGAATTCTAGTTGACTTTAGTTGACTTCAGTTGCATGACTAATGACTTCAGTTGCATGATAGATAATAGATGGATACATTCAGTTAAGTTGGGATGATCAATCATGCATAGTGTTTGCATGAATTGGTGGAGAGATATGTTTCAGTTAACTAAGATTGTCTTGGTACCACCTTGGGTGCCCAAGTTGGAATCTTTGAGTTAACACCTTTTGTATGAGAATATATTTACAAGGCTCAGTCAAGTGGGCCCATTCTTGGGTGCCAACTTTGAGGTGAAGTTTGTAAGATATTTTCTTGACGAGAGTTCAGTTAAGTGTTCAGTTTGGGGCACCTAAATTGAGGAAGAAGTTTGGTTTGACTTCAGATTACATGGTGGAACTCTACTTTCCCAATCTAGGTGTAGATATTTGTGAGGAGCTTTATGCTCTTGTTTTGTACAACTCTTATGAGTTTACATGCTCATTAATTGTCTATTAATTGCGGCAAGTGAATGAGAGTTCAACGAGAGTTTTGTGTAGTTGTGAAGAAGGATTGTTGGAGGCAAGGAAACATATCAATCAAGGATTGATATAGTATTATTGTAATCTTGTTCTAAGGTTAAATAATACAAGCACTATTGATTCTAGTGGAGTGTTTTCTCGAAAGGGTTTCTCCATGTATATGTTGTGTCACTCTATCTTCGTGTCTCATTCTTCTACAATCTTTTGTCTCTTTCTATAATTGGTAAAAATGATTTAAATAGATTAATCATACACAAAGAATTGTGACAAAGAACACTTAATTAAATCTACAGTCTCATAATTTTACAAGTTTTAAGCTATAATATTACCTTCATTTTCAACATGCAATACATCACTATTCCTTTTTCTATTTGTATTATACTAAGAATAAATTCATGGGCCAATGATTTTCAATCACTATGTTTTAGGTGTCATGTATAGCTACTATTGTATCTAGGATGTGTATATATGATAATGTAATAAAGCTCTTTGGGAGAGTGAGTATGTGTGAGGCATACGAGATTTACCTATGTGATAGTGAGGGCACTCGAAGCAAGGTCTGAGAAGGATAAGGTTACAAGGAGTGATACTATATAGGATGAAGTTTATAAATATTACGTATTTTGAGAATGGGAAGTAATTTTTTTTTTTTTACTTTATTTGTATGTAAAAAATCCATGTTCATAAGAAGAATGAAGAAGGCTCATCTAATCCTATGGAGGACATGCCTGGCTCTCTTTCAGTAATTGATCAACCTCCTTTGAATTTAGGAGCCTTAGTAAAATATATAATTGATAATGATCTCATGCCAACTACTGAGTTGTACATGTTAAAGTGTTATAGATCATCAGGGATGATGATTACAAGAGGGGAAGTATGTTATACCCCAATTGTGTAATTACTATTTACTATTACTATGTAGGGTAAAATGTGAATGTAATGTGAATTATGGAGATGAATAAATTGTGCTCATACCATGTTATCAATGTGAATGCTATCTCATTTGATGTTATCTCATTTGATGTTATCTCAGTTGATGTTATATCATGGGGAGATATTGCATATATGTGAAAGATGGTTATTGAATTATTATTCTAACTTTGAATATGTTTACGTATATTGCATATGTTATGAACAATTGACTACTGTGCACATGTGTTAGTAGATACAGGTATGTGCTCCATTCCTCCAAGCAGAGGGGAAGTATCACTCGAGAGAAGATCTTGGTTGAATAACCGGTAATGTAAACTATATAAGAATACACACACCACAGTAGATTGGTTGAGTCTAGACATAGAAGTGGGAAGTTGGTAAGTCATCCCTAGTTTGATGAGTATGTTTTAGTAAAGGTCTCATTTGCTATCAAGTGCATTATTAGGTGATGTTTATATGTTTGAGCTTTTGAGACCTTTCTTATTTTATTGTGCTTGATTATGCGGGTGAATGAGTATTGGGATATATGCATATATGTGTGCATACATCAGCATACGTGTATGATGGATATAATGGGATGTCCATACAAGTATGATGACATATGTATAAGATATGAATATATGTATATAAATGTTTTTTATGATGTTTGCAAGAGTATAATCACGTGGTCATGATCATTCAAATATTGAATGGATCATTTGACTGCCGTAATTGATAGATAATAGATATATGTTTGTATATATATAAATACACACATAAGCATAAATGCTTAATAGAGGGGTGTGTATACATATATATACAAAAGATAATATATATTATTGCTATCTTGATTGTATTCTTTTGTATAACGAATGAATCATTGCTTTATCATGTTTTCATTGAATATATATGTTTGTACTCACACATATATATACATATACATATGAAAGCATTAACACTTATTCAAGAAGTGTATATATATATGTATGTATGTATGTATACATGCATATTTCTCAATGGGAACGATAACTTGGATGTATACATTCAATTATCAAATGATGCTCTAAAAGTATATTATATATATAGTATATATATTATATATAATATATATATGTTTCTAAATATCAATGTGTATATATATTATATTATATATATAGTATATATATTATATATAATGTATGGATACATGCATATTGCTTGATGGATAATGATAAGAAGATATAAGCATTCGAAGTATAGAATGTATTTATCCAATGGGATGAAATATAAATATATATATATATATATATATATATATATTATTTTATTGTAGGATAAATAGCTCTATATATACATGTTCATAAATATATGTTATGCAAAGGATAAGACTATTTAAAAATAAGTGTTGCCTTAGGAACAACAAATACCACCAAGGACAGCGAACTATGTGAGGGTGCAAAAGTGAGAAGAAGAGATCTCTTAAGGAAAATTAGATCGCTGCTTATCTTGACAGCATATAGATACGCCATGAGAATTATGATGACATTAACAAGACTTTGTCAAGCAAGGGTATAGACTTTCAACCAATGCATAAAAACTTGAAAGAAATGTGGGAAACAATGCTCAGAAAGTCATGCACATGTAGAGCTAGTAAACTTTGGAAGAATATGATAATTGCTTTGGAGATCAACTATCTTAGGCAATGAATAGAATCCAATTTATAAAGGCTATTATAGTCGATAGAGACTATGATAATAGAGGTCAATAATAGTCATTATTGACTATGTTCAATAAAGCCAATTTAATAGCTTCTGATTGTTAGTGTAAACCGATTATCATTCTTTAAAACATGTGATAAAAGACATTATAATGTGTTTGATATTGTTGTCTATAATAAGCTGACTTGGTCGATGCAATTAGTAAGACCAACCTTGACTTTGTCAAATGTATTTATCTACTCAAGTTGATTCATCCTCTAAGGAGTTTGATGGATACTTGTTGTCATAAAATGGAAGTTAACTATTTCAATAGCAGTTAAACCGCTCCAAATATGATGGAGAGATAATGGAAATGGCACCACCTTTGAATCTAAGTTGTTGTAGATGTCTTTTCTTTGTGGCAATTCAAATTAAGCATATGTAGATTGAATAAGTCTTCGGATCATTGTCACTCAACAAGTTGACCTGTAGGTGATTAAGCTAAGCATTAGCTTAAGAAGTCACCACCTTTCTTCTATGTTTCATGTGTTGCTTTACATGGAGCTTGTTGTCCATTAACATGCCTAAATTGTAGGCTATGAGGTTGTTAGGCTGCTCTATAAATAGATGAGCCATTTCATTGGTAAGGACACATTCTTTCCCAACAAATTACACATCTTTTGCAGTTCATTATTTTTGTGTTATTTCCAGCCATACTTGTCTTATTTTGTGAGTGAGAAATAGTGAGTGTTCTATTTTTTTGAGAGGAAACATTGTTGTTTGAGAGAAGTAAGCTATCAACAAGTGAGATAGAGTTATTTGTGACATTCTTGAGAAGTTGATTATCAAGCTAATTGCTATTGGAGAGGGTTACATTGTTTTCTTTAATTTGGATAAGCGATAACAGGCATGAGGATCTCTTCTTCTTTGTTATTTTACTTTTGAATGATGTGTCTTGCATGCATGGTTGAGATGTCTTTCCCAGTATGTGCATTAGAGAAATTAGATTATTTTGAAAAGGAAATTGAAGCTATTATGTTGTTTTCATAATGTGTTTTTTTAGTACTCCATAGTAGGAGATGGGTGTTTATCATAGGTATTATATACTAGGTATGATTGAACATGAAAGGCACATATGGTACTCTTACCTATGTTATTGATTTAACTAGGAAAGCTTGTGTTTACTCCTAGGATAGATAATCCAGTATGGGAGGGAGTTTACGTACTTACGTGTAAGTAGGGTTACTCCAAGTATATAGGTTATCTAGGATCAAGGACTATCCATTGAAGGAAATACCTAGCTTGTGTACATACTAGTTAAGTAGGATTATTCCAAGTAGATTATTATGGTGATAGGTTATTTGGGATGATGGACTATCCATTGAAGGAAATACCTATTCGTAGCTTAAGATAGCCTTAAGTCAAATCAGCCCTAAGTAGTGTATGTGATAGATGACTTCATTCAAAGTACTGAATGAGAACTCTTTGGAAAAAGTAGTGTGAATGTCTGAGACTCCTCTCTAGATTGTGTGAATACCGAGACTACACTGTCAATTCACTGTGATCTAGTATTACATGTTAGATAGAGATTATGGGATTACAAGTTCTAGTTATGTAGGACACAACACTATGCTCAGTTGGTTGTCCTTATTAGTTACTCTACTAATCTCTTCGTTGAAGGGAAGGGCCATCTATCGAATGATAGATATGTGGGGGACAGCATTAAGAGTCTATGGTTGGCGGAAAAGCACCTGAGTGATGCTTCTCCTCCACAACAGGTGATAGAACCAAGATTTGAAAGGAAGGATCTTGGACCGTCTTACAGCTATTTGTTCTAAAGCTCTTTGAGCTATGTATGTAAATGTATGATTTCTTGTATTGATGTATTTTATGAAATGAAAATGAATTCATGTTGTATTATGTTATGCATCTTGGTTGAAAGTTATCAATAAAGAAGGAAAAAAATTATTGAAATGGTTTTTTACCTAATTTACTTACTCGCAAGGTGTAAATTTAGAATTTTTTACTACATTAAAGGGTTGGCATGTTATTCAAAGTTACTCCAAGTATGCCATAAAGTGAGATTGGTGATAGCCAATACTGGGGTCAAAATGACCCAATTTACTACGCATATAAAACCATGCCTCTCTCTTACCAACTACCCATCGAAATGGTAGAGTACCCTCTTTGTTGTATGCCACCTCAACCGTATTAAAGTCATCACATAGAACCCAAATGGAAATTGGAAGAGAACCGATGATCCATCACCAAAGAAGAGATATTTCAACAGCATCATTAGAGGCATAAACATTAATAATCCCAAAGGAATGATTATCAATGTTCAAAAAAATCCAAATCAGCCAATGTGTGGGGTCAGAACCATGATCCACGATGCAATCATGTCAATATGGTGATAGAAGGGTGACAACCTTGCCACACCTAGCAACATGACCATTGGAAAATATCCTATTGGCTAGCCAAATAACTCGGCATGCAACAGATAATAAAAAATCAAAAACTTTAACTTCTTAAAGACATAAAACATCAATGCTAGCATGTTTCTAAAGAGTATCCCTAACAGAATACTTCCTGGTGAGGTACATGAAACCTCAAACATTCCAAGAAAGAAAATTCATGTATGGGACTTGATCATGTCATCAAAGTCTAGCTCTTCCATAGAGGAAAAGTGATTATGTAAGAATTTTGGTGGAACTATCCCCAACTCAAGTGGAGGAGAGGCAATTCTCCAATTTTATATAATAAATTATCCTTCCTCGAGCTACCTTGAAGGGCTACGAGGTCTTCTGAGAGATCTTGAAGCAATAGAAGGCACAACTAGTTGTGTTGTCAACACAGACGCTCTTTGAGGTGTTGTGGAGGGTTTTGATCAAGTGAAAGCATCATTAGTAGTTCTATGCATCATCTTCCCCTTCCCTGAAGGGTTTGAAACTTCAGTTGAAGGCTTTGGAGCCTTAGTTGTTGGCCCTGAGGGACCATTGGACTTGTTATTCTGGCTTGTCAATATGGTGCCCAGTTCACCAGATGAAGGAGAAGATAGTCTTATGCAATTAGAGAGCCAATGTTTCATGCTTGCCTTTGCCCAGAAGGATTGGAAAGTTGGGAAGAAGGATTAGGAGGAACACCTTGCAAAATTGAAGGTGTATTACAAGAGTATTTTACCTTCTTCTAGTTGAAAGTGAACATTTATGTTTTATTTATGTAGTTTATGATTTCTTTGTACATATGTGAAAGTAGTGGATAATGTTGTAGTAAATTTTTAGTCATTTTTGTTGGATAACATTGTTAGGGGGAGTTTCCCTAATGTGAATAGTGAAGAAATATTAAGTATAGGAGTGAAGCAATAAGGGGGAGTTATTCTCATGTACATACATATATATTTTCAAAAAGGGAGAATAGTTGAAGTAGTTTGAGAATTTTAATACTATGAGCCCTTTGCCCTCGATGTCAAAGAGAGAGAATTTTGAGTAGTTTAAGATTTTTGAGAGTTTGTTGCCATAAATGAAAAAGGGGGATATGTTTGCATTGGCATGGTTTGTCATTGATTTCAAAGGTTCATTGTGCTTACTTGATGCTTCAGAGGTTCTTGCTCATTCAGGGGTTGATACATGTCAAAGGTGAAAGATACAAGTCAAGATCATTATTTATGTTGATAAGCTTCATCTTAAGAATAACTTGCTTCATGAGCTCCTTCTTCATGTTGATGCAAAGGTAAGGTTGATAAGAATAAATTGCTTCATGAGCTCATTCATGAAGTTGATGCCAGATTTGTGAAGATATCACTTTTGTGTATTGGTGTGTTGCTGCAACAAACAAAGGGTCATTGCTTACAAGGTTGGTGCTTTCTTGAAGGTTGATGTTATAGTGTTGATGCTCATTCTTCATTTAGTTTATAGTGTGGTTTCCAAGAAATTTAAGAATTTTCACATGGTGTTGTTATCAAAGGGACTCGAGGTGGTTTGTCGCTGATGGCATGATTCATCATCTACTTCCTAGTGTTGGTGCAAAGGAACTTATCATGGAAAGTTCCATTTGTTCTTCATGGTCAAATTTATAAGATTGCTACATTTCAAGGTTTTTTGTTGATCATTCAAGTTATATTGAGTTGGTAAGTTGATTAGCATGGTGTCTTCATCATATTATTTAAATCTCTATCCTAGAAATTTAAGTTAATTTCAATACTAAACCCTAAGAAACCTAGGGTTTACAGAGACCATCCAAGAAATGTAATCTTTTTGTTTTATTTGTTCATTGACCGATTATAGGAGATTAAATTTTGTTTAAGTGAAGTCTCAAAGGGTTCATGCTCGTTGTCAACTGACCCCTACAATTGGCTTAATAGGTGAAAGATATTAATTATAACATTCCTATAATAATCAATGGATATCTTTTAAAGTTCAATTTGGTGGGAGTCTATAATCAAGAGCTCATATTTAAACCTTTGCAACAGCTATTTCCTGAAACTTAAAATTGACAGGTGGCAGAATGTATATGTATGTAACTTTGATGTGTAACTCCATGAAGTTGTTTTGTGAAGAAAAAGGAATTGCTTTTGAAGACAATTTGGATTCTATTTGAGGAATGTAATAAGTCTTTGTTAGCGTGGTGTCTTTGTGAAGTAAAATGAGAAGAAAATCAAGAATATGAAAATAGAAAGAAAAAAAAAACTGAAAAGACATGAATATAATGAGATGTGATGATAAATATCAAATGAGGATATTGTGAATTAAAAAAGATATACAGTGAAAAGAAGGATGAAGGTACGTGTATAGTACATAAGAAGATGAAGTAGCTTTAGGGTTTGGATTACTTAGATATATCAGATGAAGACATGCAAATATAGTGTATAGAGGGGGGAAATGCAGATATTGTGCATAAAAGATACATATAAAGATGCAAAGTGTTATGAATTGAAGATGTAGATAATTGATATAAGGACACACAAGTTTATAAATTGAAGAAAGTCTTATTGGGTTTTGTATTGTGAGAGTTAGAGGATTTTGGAAGATGGTGATATCTTGCTCTTATCATATATGTGCAGTTTTATAACTGTATGGATGGAAAGACTTTGCAGGTTATACAGTGATTGAAAAAGGTAGAATGAGCATTGAGAATAAGAGAAATGAACATGGGGATTATGAATGAACATGCAGATAAATGAATATATAGGTGTAGTGATATTTTGAATGGAGCTTAAACATGCAAATACAATAAAGATAAATGAACATGGAGATTCAGTGAGCAATGATAGAATGAATGGGAATTGAAATAAGGGTGTAGTTGCATGTGAATGGATAGAGAAAAATTTGAGATGTTGTTGCTTTTATAATCAGGGCATGATGATAGCCAATGGACTTAGTGAGTTTGCATAATTGTGTTCTTCAAATTGTTGATATAATGCTATGGTAAGTGTAAATATGAGTGGTGAAGTTTTGTTGGTGCAATGATTTAAAGTGAAATAGGGTAACCCTCTATAATCTTTATTCCTTTTGAACATTTTCAATGAAACATGAAGTTTTACCAGTGAGGCCTATGTAATTTCCAGTGATGCTTGATAGTTTTTCTAGTGAGGCTTGTTGTGTTGTCAATGAGACACACAGTCTGTAAACAAAAAGTTTTGGCTAGTGAAGCCTAATAGAGCTTTTATTGAGAGCTATTTTTTCACCCTTTTTAGGGTTTTTCCACACATAAAATTGGTGTCTCTTCTTGCTTTAATAATGTGTTGTCTATATATGGTTCAATACTTTTGATTCTCTTGTGATATTGTAAATTGTGCATCTTTGTATCGTTCATGAAATACAACATATTTGGTTGATTAGAAGAGTTTAGTTCATGAGATTGATTTTAGTTAATCACTGATTCACCCCCCCTCTCAGTAGTCCTATACTCCAATAGGAGATTATTGGAAGTTTGTCTGTCATTGAGAAGATTGATAGATGTATGGAATATGATGTTAATATGGTATTGTCATTGATGTCAACATTGATACATAGTTGAAGATTGATGAGAATGATTGAGTATAGTGTTGTCAGTGATGTCATCGTATTGCATAGTTGCAAATGTGTTGGTGCAAAGCAGATCAAATGTGTTGAGTAATTGCCTAAGTCAAGAGTACAGTTTTTAGTGTTCAGAGAACCAGTTTTTGGGTCCGCATTGATCCGATATGAGGAATATGGTTATGCAATTTTAAGGTAATGTTGGTGCATGTTGGAAGAGTCTAAATCCAAAGTTTCATGACTTGATTTCTTTCATATTCAAAGATAATGTTGACAAAGTATTGGGCTCTATAATGACAATGTTAGTGGTGTAGAGTACATGATGGGAATGCTTGGCATTCCACCATGGATGAAAATTTTGTTATGCAGATTTTTGGAAGTGTTTACAGGTGTCAAATGTGTATTTTCTCCAAGTGTCAAGTGTTTTCAAGGTTAGCGTGTCAATTTGTGAATAAACAGTTGGTTCATTCTATTGTTGCTTCACCAACGATACTGACCTAAAGGGTTTGGGGTTGTGGAAAATTAAAGTAGGTATGGATCAGACTTATGAGAGTAATTATAGGTCATGCCAACCTATTTTGATGTATCACATGTTTTAGTTTATTCCGTAAAGCATGTGTAGTTGATTTTTAATCTGACAAGTTATGAGGATGCATGATACATCTAATTAGGCTAGCATAATTGATGTTTTTTGGTTGTGATATATATATACAAGGTCAATTACTTGTGTGGTGATGTGAGATGAGAGACAATTAAGTGTGTGCAAGATCTGGAGCAGAGCAAAATGTGAAGAGGTTGATAAGTGGTGAAGTTTGAAGTGTGTTAAGTTAGTTTTCTAAGCCTAATTGGAATTGTCTTCAGCATATTGTAGATGCATTGCAATTAATTCAATCTCTAGTAGTGAGCCACCTTCTTTTCTATCCTAGAAATGAGCCACTTCTTTTATTCCCTATACAGTGAATTCTTTGAATAGTGAGTCCACCTGACAGTGAGCCATTTTGTAATATCTTATAACTAGTTATAATATATTGTGAGCTAATCCTCACTGCAGTTTTTCCCTTTTTGGGTTTCCACATAAAATCTAGTGTTCTTGTGCTCTTCGATATGATGCATGCTTTCTATTAATGCAATTTTGATGTGATGCACTAAATGGATGTTTAAAGTTGAAGTTAATGAATTTTAGTGAATACTAATCACCCCCCCTCTCAGTATTTCAGGTGTTCAACATATGTATACTAGCAATAATACGAAATGGGTTAAGATAATCCAAGAGAAGTACCTCAACTCCACATGCCCCAAAAGAATTTTGACTATTAGCAACCCTCATAGGGGCTTGATCATCTAGAATTTTCTAATCTCATGTAGAGACATCATAACAAAATATATCACTTGGAGTGTTAGGGCGAAAGACCAGGTTAAGTTCTTGTTGAATTCTTGGGAGGGTCATTGATGAGACAAAAAAATGTCTCATCTATTAGCCAAATAAAAGCATGTATTTTGCTTATTTATGAAGTTTATCAAAACTGAGCATGATGAGGGAAGTAAGAGATTTTCAATTGGATTAGTCAATATTTCATCATATCTTCAAAATTACGATCTGGGTTCTTGAGATTTTTGGACAAAAATTAGGAGAAAAGAAGAAGAAAAAAACCCATTAAATTTCATGAAAACCTAGTTTGTGGTTTGAGAGAAAACTTCACTAGTCCGATGCTCTGGAACATTGCTTTCATGCTCTGAAATTTTTGGAGCTAAAGAAATATCTAAGTGAAAGATAAGTATGATAGCATTTATGAAGGACAATAGTTGAGAAAATCTAGGGGGAAATTCAAAACATCTAAGGTAGGTTGTTGGTTTGTGAAAATAAATGGAGCATATCTAGGAGATAGTTTTGGGCAGTTTGAACATTATTGTAAACATCTAGGAGTTGTTTTATGAGCTTTAATGATACATAAGCTAAAGGCATGACTTTTTCAACTCTCTAACACCTTTTTGGAGCTTGATAAAGGGCTAAAAAATAGGCATATTTGTTTTGGACGACCAAAGGAGATTGACTCAACAAGATGAAGAAAAGACTTATCTTTTTCCCCCAACATATGTTCCTATCTTCTAATAAGTTGTTGCACAACTATAAGGCTCATCTTTTAGAATTATATAAATTCATTGTAAGATTTTAAGGAATCAAATGGGGGAAGAGTTTTATAAAATAATAGAGTTCAGTTTTTAGCAGTAGTTGTTGTTTTATAGTTTCATTTCTTAGCAGTCATTTCATTTCCAGCTCTTTACATTTCCATTATTTCCTTTTACAAGTTTCTTAGGATATATTTCATTCCAACATTTCATTTACAAGCTCTTAGATTAGATTTGATTCTAGCAATTTCTTTCATGCATTACCTTTCAATTTTGTTTGTAGAAAAAACATGTCGTGCAAATGATTTTTTCTCCCTCTTGCATATTGCCATGGACACTGCCCTGGATTGACATTTATAATTAAATGATGAGGAATGTAGCAACACTCATCAATCATAAAACAATCAAGGATGAGCACTAGCTAAACGACATAAAATATGTGCTAATAATGAATTGGGGGGACAAAGTCAGAGACTATATGGAGCAAAAAAGGGTGAATGGGAAAACTAGACGGAGTTGGAAATCACTTGAGCACATCCAAGCACTTCAAGACTAGAAGAGGTTGGATGAGATACTAGCAGCTCAAAGAATAGTGTTAATGATAGGCTCAGATGAAGTTAAATGGTGTAGTTCTAAGTTGGGAAACTATAATGTCAAAATAGGGTACAAACTCAAGGAAGCAACTTTAGCAAAGGAAGACTAGCCAACTCAATTTCTATGGAGCAACAAGTGCCTTCCAAAGGTAGGAGTTTTTGCATGGGCAACAATCCAAAAATACATTCTAACTAGAGACAGGATTTCCAAAGTAGGTATCAATGGTCCCCACAGGTGTGTAATGTGTAAAGAGTGGGAGGAGGAAAATCATTTGATTTTGAATTGCAAAATTGTAGAAATGTGTTAGGACCTAAAAAGAAGGCTTAATTAGAAAACCCCACTCCCAGCTAACCTAAAATCCCTATTCATCGCTTGGCCTAAGCTTCACAAAGGCTCAATCTTTGCAAGTATATGGATAGTAGCCCCATACATCTTAATATGGGAAGTATGGAAAGAATGAAATATATGAATCTTCCAAGGTAAGGAGATGATTGTAGATTTCCTGATAAGGAAAATTGAGAACTCAATTATAGAAACAATGAATAATATTGTTAGAAATCAATCGATAAGGAAGAGCTCATTTACAACTTGGGATGAGCAAATGAGGAAGCAATGGTCTAGCCTTGCCATTCCCCCCTTCATGGGATCTAACAGGTTAATCTAGCTTGCCACCCAAGAAAATATGTAATATGTAACCCCCTAGAAGAAGGTTGGGTGAAACTAAACTTTGATGGTGCATCGTGAGGAAATTCGGGTATGGTTGGGGTAGGGTGTTTGATTTGCAATAGCAATGACAAGATCCTCATGATCACAGCAAAAAAACTTGGAAGATCTACCAATAACATGGTTGAATATAAAGCGACCTTGATAGGCCTTGAGATGGATCATAAATTGAAGTGTCAGAACATCCACCTCAAAGGGGACTCACAAAACATTATTAATGTGATCAAGAGAAAATACTCTCCAAACTAGATGCTAAATAAGTGGCTTGACGAAATCATCGATCTCTTGGAATATTTTAAATCATTTAAAATCTCACACATCATTTGTGAGGGAAACAAGTTGGTTGACAAAGTAGCCAATGTGGCTATCGACATGATGCCAAAGGAAGGGTTTAAGGAATCAGCAGAGGACTCACACATTTTTTGCAATCAAATCTAAGGATGGTAATAATTGTGGAAGGTGTGGATCATACTAGAGCTATTCTGGCAATAATGAAATCTAAACCTTAAATGACAATAAGGTGTCAGCTTTCCCAAACCACATTTGGAAAGAAATCACAATGAAATGGACATGCCTATCTACCTTAAAGTGAAGTGAAGGGAAATGGCCTTCCATGGTGACCTCTCAAAGCAACATTTGAAGGCAATTTTTAAGTCTAATAGCGGGGTGATGATGCATGTGATCAAGTTGGTGTTGGGTGACTAGTATGCAAATGAGGTGTTTCGCTACTGGGTGAATACTAATATTACTTCTTTCTTCATGGCAATGCTATTGGACATTGGGGAGCAAACATGGGTGGTGAGAAAGATAATGGAAGACTTGGTTTTCCCACACTGGTGAGGGGGAATGAAGGAGATTCTGTAGTGGGTTTTTCCCAGGGTTGGTTTGGCACCTCAGGGTAACGTATGGCTGAACATTACAGAGAAACAACATCCATCACAAGTTCCATTTGTATTTTGGGGACACATAATGAATATGGATCAATGAGGTCACCATGCTTGTATGGGCATAAATTTCCTCAAAAAATTGGTTGGGGAAGTGGAGAACATGATAGTAGATTGGTCCTTTGCTTTTTATGGCACTTCTACAATGGCTATAATGGTTGGGGATGACAGAAGTTGGGAGGATAACTTGAGTGAGGATGAATAGTGTTAGGGTATGGTCATAAAATTACTTACTCCATAATTATAATACTTGTTGCATAGTCTATGTAATTAGGAGGTCAAAGTTGTAGGTAGTTTCTCATGGTTCCATTTTATAGTAAGGCCCCATTTTGTAACATGGATAATATGATATTTGTGAATAAGAAAAACATGAATGTAACCTTTTTTGATATATAGTATAAAAGGTGTGGCCCTATACAACCACTTTTATCAAGCCAAAAAAAAATTCATCATTGCACTATCCAACAAACAATCAAGTTAGTTGTCCAAGTAATAAATTTCATATTTTTTGCTTCATCTGGATTCTCCATGTGTGTAGCATGTTTTTCCTTCCCTAAGGATGCAAAACAAATGAAATGCAAAGGAATAAAAACACAAAACAACACCTCAAGATTGGCCTAGCTAAACTTGAACAAAGAAAGGATGAAAACAAGTTGTTTACCTTGCCCAAGTTGATTGGTTGGTTGGCCCTATTGAATTGATAATTTGTGTGCTCCTTTGGATGGAAAATCACATTAAAATGGATGCAAAACAATGGTGAGATGATGGAGATTCCATTGATGCAAATGGGTATATGAAAGAATGCATAAAATGGATGCAAAATGAGCTTGAAAGTTGCAGCAATGGAGGATACAAAAGTTGAGTGCTTGAGTGTTGAATGCTTGATTGCTTGAACGTGTGAATGAATGAAAATGAGGTCAAAATCCTCTATTTTTAGGGGAAAGGCCTTTAAGGAATGGAGGGCTAGGATTTAGCCACCATGTACATGATGAAGGGCTATAGTGATTTGAGGACTCACAAGCCCTCACATCTTTCCATGTGGCAATGAGGTGTAAAGGGGGAAGATGATGTGGAGGTACTTGAAAGTACCTTGAGATTGGGCAAGATCTCCTCATAAAGGAGGTCCTTGTCCCCATGTGGGAGATGTAACACATGAGGAATTTAAAATTTCTCAATAATCCACATGGGGAAGAGAAAGGCCTTGGAGGAATAAATGTGAATTTTTAATTCACATGATGTGAAGGTACTTGTAAGTACCTTGGGATTGGGATAAGATCTCCTCATAAAGGAGGTCCTTGTCCCCATGTGGGGATGTGACACATGAGGAATTTAAAATTCCACAATAACCCACATGGGGAAGAGGAAAGCCTTGGAGGAATAAATGTGAATTTTTAATTCACATGGGGAAGAGGTTTCCTTGGCTAAATGGAGAAAGCATTTATGATGGTTGACTTGGAGGTATGCCATAAATGGCATGAGAATTAGGTTGACCTAATCATATGATTAAGGTTTTGCAAACAGGTGATTAAGGGGGCTAATGAAGGGTTAAGAGCAAGTTGCAAGTTATGGAGGATGTGACATTAATCATGATTAAAGGTGTCCACATCCTAATCATGGATTAATTAAACTAATCCAAATTAAAGGGAGATTATGGAGGTTGGGACAAGGAGAGAGAAAATGATGAATTTAAAATTGATTTAAATTAAAAAAGGTAAAGGGACCAAATTAAATAAATCAAAGGATTTATTTAATTTAGAGAAGAAGGGGATAATAGATGAAGTATTTAATTATTAAATTAAATACCTTAGGAACATTAGGAAAAGGGAAATTATTAATTAAATAAATCATTTAATTAATGTTGATGAAGGAATGTGAAATAGACGAATAAAAAGGGATGAATTTGACCATGCGGGAGTGGTCAAATTCAGATGTCTACACTCCACAATACATGCTCTTTTCTCTATGAAAATGGAATTATTTTATGTGCAATGGTATAGTAGCATAAGACATGTCCATCTGAATGCTACCACCAATTAAGGTTGTCCACTTCCTAGACAATGTCATACCCCATTCAACTCGAAAATCAACTATGATTAATGTCCATTTAATTATTTTTACCAAGGTATGCAACAAGTTGCACTTCAACATCATTAACTATTCAAATTAAATTTACTTCACAAAACATTTTCTAATATTTTGAAACTTTCAAGCCTAGCTGATTCATAATTTCTAAAGGCATCACATTGTTGGATGCTCCATAATCTGACATACAATTATGTACTAGCCAACCATTTATCAACAAGGATGTGTCAAGTGGTTCAAATACCTATTCATTATAAATATACATGGTTCCCAAGTATATTTTAAGTGCATCCTAGACATTAGTCTCATTTGTACCATCTTTGGGAACATTTGCAGTTTCACTTGGTTGATCAAAGATAGTAGCAACATTGAAATAAAGTAATACTCTTTCTCTATGTTAAGGGATCCTCATAAATTCCCAAACTAACACTTGAACCTTCATTGACTAAATTCTAGAGCCATGTCTATGGGCTGATACTTTGGCAAGGGGCTAGACATCAGAATAATTATGGCATTTGTATTAGTGATGCAAGTTATTACCTAGTCATTAGCAACATATTGCTTTATATTCAATATATTTACAACTTCTTTAAAATCCCTTTGCTTCTCATTTGTTGCTTCCTTGGTTTGATTTTCCTTGGAGCTATCCCCAACCATCTTTAAGTTCTACACATTATTGCTTGGGATATCAATAATCTTTTGTTTAGGGACATATTTCTTATGAATGGATGTATTTGGTATATGCATATATTTTTAGGTGGTGATTTCTCTACAATACTATTTACACTTATTTTTGCATTATTATCCTTTTTTTTTTCTTTGTATACTTGTGTAATTGGCATATCTTGAACATGAATACCTTTAACTTGACCTGTGGCACCTACTTGCCTATTTCCTAGCTAGTAATCACTTTGGACCTATAAGATAGTTGCTTCAATTAGAGCATTGATATATTTATTAGATGGTTTCACTCTCTCATACCAATGTTACATTTTCTCCTTAAGTTGATTGAAGTCTTTGTTTAGTAGCTTGTATGGAACATGATGGATCTCATGGTCATATTGAAATAATTCCTCACCCTCATATACATCCAACTAATCCACAATTGTCATCTTCATAATAACTAAGTGCACCTTCAAATTCTTGAAATCCTTTCATATCGCCAAGTGTTGTAGCAACAACACATTTTGATTGATCATAATGTAAATAACATATATCACATGCAAAAATTATTCTTGTTGAAGATTCACGTGATCCTTCCTTAAGGGATCAAGGGTGTGTCTCTCTTGGTATCCTTGGTTTGTATTTCTTGAAGCCACTTTCTTATCATTTGATCTTTGTTTTTTAGATTGGACATAATTTTAAGGTCTCTTATATATTTCATTGCAGTGTATGACAACATTGCTCTTTGCAACCTTATAGAGGGATCTTTTACAACCTCCATTATTTTATCCAATTTTTTCCTTAATAGTGAGGGGATTACTAGAAGTTTTTACATTTGATATCATAAGTTTTACATCAAACCTTTTTTTGCCCTTACTAGATGCTCTCAAATTACTTTCTATGTCAATAGCCATGGCATAAGATTCCCTAAGTGTTTAAGGGTTGTTTTCTAGCAAATAGTAGCACAACTTAGAATCAAATTTTTATAATATTTAAAACAAGGCACATGGGTTCATTTCATTTTACATGGGGATGCACCTTCTTGTTGTCATAATAAACATGTTGAAATTGACAACTATCTCATTAACTCCCTTATTTATAGCAGTTAGCTCATTGATTACAAATTTTGGATCCACTCTTTCTTCATATTGTAATCTAAAAAATCTTATGTAACTTATCCTATGATTCTCTATTTCTTATTTGAAAGACTTTTATATAATTACTTTGCACTCTCCTCTATTTACTACACAAAGAGTTTCGTCATGACATCTTCGTTTTCTATTTCATATTCATCTATACCGTCAATGAAATGCCTCAAGTGGTCCTCACTAACAATTTTATTATTACCTTGGAATTATGACCCTTTTCCTCAAATCTTATTTGGAATGGGATTAGGTTAAGTGGGAATGCCATAAAATTTGAGTTGTTTGTGTCTCTCCAATCCTAATGGTCATCTCAATGGAGAAAATCTTTGAGTCTTTTTCTATGGTTGACCCCCATGTTTTTTCCCACATTTTTCATCATGGGTTTTGTTGATTTTGTTGAACATTATGCACTTACTAATTCAAAATATTTCATGGTTGTTATAATTTATATCCTATTTTTGAGAAACTTTTTTATTTTGGTTAACTTGTTGGGCCTATTGAGCAAATTGATCTTGTCTCAACATATTTTTTGCTTCTACCTCTTGTTTCCTTTGTCTAAATTGATCGAGTTGATTTATATGTCGATCTAATTCCCTTTTCCTATGTTCATTTTTTGATTGAGTAGTTGGATCAACATCATGAAACAATTTTTTTATCACTTGTTCGATTTCCTAAAATGAGGTAGGAGAATTGTTATATTGACTTCCCCTTGGATTTCTTAGACATGGAGCTAGAGGAAATTTCATGTCGACATATTATGCATATAGAATTTTGGATGCATCTTTATTTCTTATATCAATATTTGTCTTATTTTCAAGTATACCATAAAAACACCTAAGGGCTCTCCTACTACTTCTAATATTATCGTCAGCTAAGTGATCTAAGGTATATTGATCAAATATTTTGATGCATATCTTCTACCTAAAGTACCTACTTTTTTTGTACTTGAGAATGATGAAAAGATGACATACCTAGATTATTAGCTCTCCATTGATCTTATCATGTCCTCACATTAGAGGAAGTCATATTAGACATCTCTTCACCTTTGGATCATTTTTATCTTTTCATCTCTATCCTCTTGCCTTTGCATATTATTTCTAATTTCATCCTTGACAGTGTTATCACTACTTAAATTAGGAGAAGAAAACCTTTATATCAAGAAGGTTTTGATTTTGTATCACCTAAGGACCAATCCTCATAGATGCACCATGGTTATTGATTAACTTGGGTCTTCAAATTGAATACTAATTTAAATTGATCCCTATAAATGACACCATTTTGTTGGTGTAAGTTAACAAGTTTCCAACTTCAACACACAACAAATCCACTAGGTGACATTGACAGTGAAGTTTAAAAGGTTTCCAAAATATGCACCAGGCTCATACTTCATTGATAATGATCAAATTAAAACATCCTTGGAAAAAGTACCAATTTTTTGGTGATCTAAGTTGTAAGATCCAAATCCCAAAGGCTAGATAGTCTCCCAAGTGCTAAGGGTGTCAAACTTGGGAAGAGTATCACATAACCTATGTTCAAGTTGGGTAATTCAAGACCAGTTCTTGAGCTAGGTAATACCTCCTTCACTTCTAGTTCTAAAAGACCAAGGGGGTTTCGCTAAAGTGTTGAATGATATAATAATATAATAACCAAACAACCTCTTTGTTATAAACCATATTTTGGATGTTGTGGTTGTGTTGTTGATATGTGGTTGTCATTGATGTCAACCCTATTAGCATTAATGTATTGAAGGTTGTATATGTCGAGAATATTGAGAAATTTGATAAAATAAGAGAGTTGCAGGTTGACAGTGGAACAGTCAAGGTCATGAAGGTGTCTTTCTCAATACATTGATGATCAATCATTGTGGATTAAATGGTTTATTGTTGAGTGTATCTAGTTTATCCACCAAACGTTTCAGAGGTCCACGTGAAGATTTGATCATGTTATGAATAATTGTATTATGATAGTTTTTTTAAGGCTTCAGTTAGTATTCCTAATTGAAGTTGATGTGATTATAGTAGTTTTATTTGTTTTTGATGCTTCTTTGTTGATTCCTAGTGCTTGTGGATGTTTTTAGATCATGCTTTATCTTTGTTGCACGTCCGCGTTGATCAGTGTGCTCGTGGTTGGTGATTTTTCTCTTGTGTGTTCGGGTTTTTATGTTCTTGGCCGACATGGTTGTTGTAATGTGTTGTGGATCCTTGGAGATTAAAATTTGAATGTTTGACACACTTGAGGAGGTTTTTTTAAGTCTTCATTATGTTGTAGTCGACAATGTTTGATTCGCATTGAAAATTTACTTGTAAATTTGGGTCGACATTGTGTATATGTTTTATATTTCATATTTTATTCTGTCCAATGAAGTTTTTGATGTAATTCCATGTTGTGGATATATAAGAACGGTTGTTTGTACGAAGCTAAGTGTGTGTGAGAAGAGGAAGAACAAGTGTGTGAATAGTGATCTAATCATTCGATTGCAAAGCAGATTGTGAAGAAGTTTGAGCGAAGTGTGAAGGAGTGTTTTTGTGCTTAATCGAAACTGTAATCAGGATTTTGTAGAAGCTATTTTCTCAGTTCATACCCTACAAATCTAATCCAAATTTCTGTAAGACAATGTGTCTTATTTGGGCAGTGAGCCCTCTTGTATTTGAGCAGTGAGCTCTAGGCAGTGTGCTTGAATGCATGTACATTCCCATTATTCTTCTTTATACTTTTAACAGGGTATAATATTGTGGACTAACATCCATCGTGGTTCTTTCCCTAATAGGGTTTCCATGTAAAAATCTTGGTGTTCTCTATGTTTCTGATGTGCTAATTGTCTATGGTTTATTGTTCATTCATCAGATCTAATATTAAGTAAAGTTTGAATATTTTGTGACAACTAATTCACCCCCCCTCTCAGTTGTTTGTCCTTTTTTTCCAACACCATACCCACTATACAACATACCCTTATTCTTTTTGTCACAACATACCTAGGTATCGATTTTAAAATGCAAGGTTATGCACTTTTATGTAGCAGACAATCCTTATTATGTAGAGAGTGTAAAAATATATATGAACAACACCTATTATTTTTATGCACTCATAAATGGAAGCATGAACAAACTAATACAACACAACTTGGAAAAAATTATTGCAGTTGATTTGATTTAATGTGTTGGGGTAATGATAAGTGGATTCAATGGTAGATCAATGTCCAATAAGGCTATAAACTCATGGATTTATTCATCACATGTAATGATTGAAATCAAGGTGTGAAACCTTAATGAAGGTTTCTCACAATGAAGGTTTCTCAAAGACTATATTCCTCAAAATACACAAGTAAACTAGGTTCTACATATTCATTCAAATAATAACTGAATTTGCATAATATTAAATGATTCTACTTAGTAATTCATAGACATACCTAAACATTTATTTTATTGTTGTCTAAATACACCATGCAAAAGCATTGCAAGGTTTTTGTAGTCATTTGGTTGGCCAATTGATCACACAAACATCCAAAAATAAACACAATACTAATGAAGACACTCAATCAAGGTTGGTTCTAAACTTTAATTTTATTCTTCTAAGATTACAATTAGTACATTATGCATTGTGATAAACTTAGATCATCAAAATGCAAAAATATATATTTTCCCTTCACTAAAAATGAAACCCTAGTTGCCTATAAATGTTTTCTTCATAATTCTTCTCCAAAATGATTTTCACGTCCTTGTTAAAAATGAAAAATAAGGCCCTTTTACCCACTACAGGCCAAGTTGGAGTGGAAGACATGCACACTTGCATGAAAATCTTGAAAATCCATGATCATAACAATTACAAGGGGTGTCCATATCTCCACAATAGGTTTTCCATCATTTATGTACATTAAGTTTACCTTAAATCATGTCCTTATGTATCCATGGATTATGGAGAGCCATCTTTCATCTATAGATGTCATTTATGATCATTAATGGTGTCCATGGAGGGAAACAGAGCTGGTGAAGTTAATGCTTGTAGTTGGGGAACTTTGGTGTGAAATATTGGTATTCTAGTGCTTGGCGAGTTTTGGGAGGAACCTAGAACCATGGAAGTTTGCATATAAGAGTAGGATTCAAGCCTTAGGAAGAGAACATGGAATTGGAACTAAAGGTTTCAATTTCTAAGAAAATCTCAACTCTTGATTGGAATTTTGGAGGTAGGGAGCAAAGAGGGAACAAGAACTAAAACCTCAAGTTTAGGTTTTGATCAAGGCTTGAAATCTGATTGGGAACTAAAAGCATGATAGTGCCAGGGAGTGGGAGATGAGATGGAATGTGAAATAGGGATATAAAGTTACAAGTCCTTGTTGGGTCCTTAGGTTTGATAGGGAACAAATGGTGGATGAAAGCTTTAGGGAGAGAGACATAGAGTGCAGTAGGTCCTAAATTTTATGAGAAGCCAAAACACCTAGTGGGGGTAGAGAGAAAACAAGGATAACTTGGAAGAACCAATGACTTAGAGTAAAGCCCAAAAACATCCATGGACAAGCCATACTACTAGGCAATGACCCCAAAGCACCTCATTAACACGTTTCAATAAAGGATTTTTATAAACAAGCATTGAAAGAATACCCTTGAAACATTTCAACATAGATGACTCATATGGATATTTCTTAGATTGCTTGTCAATGGTGGGCGATATAGGGTCAAATGTAAAACATAGGAAATAAGTGAAATAAAAAGAGACAAAAAATTAGGGTAGCAAGGTTCACCAAAAATGTAAAGGAAAATAATATTTTTCATATAGTGCTTTCTAAAAACTTACCCAAATAATTGAACTTATGGTATACATATTCAAATATTGAACTATTAAATTCTATTTATGAAATTAAACAAGATGGATAAGGTTATCTAGCTCTAGGAACAATGTAGATAGGCAACTCTAATGTGGTATTGAATTCCACTTGTCTTGGACTATAAAAATGTTCCTCTTTGTCTATACTTCACCTTGAAATTAAAAAATCTATTGGGGCTCAAACCTATGGCTCTAGGTTGTTTTTTTCAACATGGATGTAAGGCCTTTCTAATGTTTGATTAACTTGGTGTTTGCAAGCAAACACACAATTCAAAGGATGGGTTCCTAACTAGACAGCTAACCAAACCTTCACAAAGGCTTCATTTAATTATCAAACAAGGCTCGTAAGCTTTTGACAATGTTATCACTATCTGTGCATTTAAGGATCCTACTATGCCCTATATCGATTGATAGGTTGTCACACATGTATTAAAAATAGTAAAAGCTAGAAAATGAAATAAAGCATTAAATTATTGAACAGGGGAACTAACATAAATTTGTTGCTTATGTTGTAAGTACTTACTACTTAACACTATAACTACTAACTATTAAATTTGAACTTGCAACTAACTAATACTTCTATCTTCTAACTCCTAACTTATGACCTCTAACTTCTCTGGAGAATAACTCGATGTAACTCATGCCACTGAATATCACTCATGAAATTTACATGCATATAATTGGAAACTTATCTTAAATAAATTTAGTAATGTAGCATCTAATCTAGTAACAAAAAATAAGGTAGGTTGACAATACCTCAAGTGGCCTTGCTCGAGTTGTTGTACCCACAGAAGATATCAAATATGCACTACTTCATCAACAATTCATGACAATGAACTAAACTCCTTTATTGCATAAAAATTGAACTTCTTATAGTCTGCCAAGAATCTCTAAAATATTTCTCATTCAATAGTACATATCTATTGCAACTTGATAATAGAAAAACTAACAGTATTTACTATTATGGTAAAAACAATCATACCATTACTACCACTAGATCTGCTCCTCAATCATAGATCCCAATATATAGGCTTGAGAGGAGTCTTATTCATCAAGAACTAAAAACATAACATTAATGCATACATTACTCCCCCTCAAGGATAGGAAGAGGACAAGTCTTTGAAACAAAAAACCATAAATATGAAATAGAAGAAGGAAAAATCAAACTAGGACTTTGCCCCTAACAGTTAATCACCATGACAGGAACATGTTTATTGGAAATTTTCACATCATGGGTTACTCCTAATTGGAACAAACTTCTTCTTTTAGTTGTCTTATTGGTGGATAAAAGTGCTTTTGAGATGACTCGTGATTGACTATTCAATAGCCACCTTTGCTTCCCTCTAGAACTATTGTTCTCCAATTATTCTAGCTCTCCCCTACAACCGTCCATAGTCCTTTGCTATGCACTACAGTCTTTGTGGCTGCAAGATGTTAGCTTTGCTACCAAGGCATTCACTTCTTTAAAAATCACAATTAAACCATAAAAATATACTAAATCCTATGAACTTTCAATACATCCATACAAGCATATATCAATATATCATATTTATATTTCCACATATTTAGGTTTATCAAAGTGCATAAAACATATATGAAATATGTATGAAGTCTTGGAAATGTTTGTGAAATTTAGCAAATGAAATGATAAAAACATAATTGATGAAGGAAAAACTAGCCATTATCTAGAACCATCATTCCCCCCAACAAAAGTAAATTTTCTTGTCCTAAAGCAACTTTTAAGACCAGAGGTTATATTGAAGAGCTATCTCCCTAAAATTAGCTACAATGTTAACTCCATTTTTTTGTTTCAAATAATAGCCTTTTTGATCTGCGAGCTTTGCCAATCTTGTGTTCTCTGCTACTTCTTCCTCCCCATGTTTCTTCTTTGTCCAATGTGGTACTGGAAAGAGGAGAATAGGTGGATGAAAGTTGAGTGGAAAGCATGTAACTCCATATTTCCTTGCAATGACTATGTACTTATGAGATCTTTGGACAATGGCTACAAAATTATAAAGGGAGTGTAGCTCCTTTTTCTTCAGCTTAGGTGTTAGCTCTTCCCATATTTTTTGCATAGATTTGAAGGCTACAATAATAGGTCTTATAGCTAATCTCTTAATTCTCACATAATCTTGTTCTTTGATATTCATTATCTTCTTTTCAACACCTTTTGTAATCCAAAAGTTCTATCCACGCTTCTATGACTGCATTGGGATCTACTAATTCTTTTCTAAGCTGCAAAGCAATAGATTTTTCCTTTTCATTGTATTCTTGTAAAATTTCACCCCTTTGTCGTTCATTTCTAATATAGGAGGCTAGAGCTCTGATTTGTACAGATCTCCTACAAAAATCAAGGGATTTCGGGTAGTTTCATATGAAAGAATATAATTATGCAGACAAAATTCACAAAGCTAATCTTGAATTTCAAGTGTGTAATCATAAAAAGTTTCTAAAAATAAGAATTTCATTTTCATTACTACAAGAAGGTCACTGATTAATTGGCTAAACCCAAAACATAAACATTTTTCTTGAAAAAATAAGGCATAAACCCTAGCAGGCGGCCTAGACTTTAGCAATTGTGCAATTTTGTATGTTATTTCCTCAATTTTTACCTTCAACCTTTTTACTTCATTTTCTTTCTTTTCCAATGCCCTAGTGTGATTAGAAATCATTTTATTTTTCTCCCTTTCCCACTCTTTTTCTCTTTGAAATAATTCTTGTGTTCTTCTCTAAAGCTCCACACCCAAGGACACCATAGTTGGCTTAGTGGGGGTTGTGATCTAAGGAATTGGGCCTTGAGATACTAGTTCTTTGTTTTCTACTTCTACTGTAGAAAGTTGTGAGAATACCTCCAATTTTGATCCATGCTCAAACTTATAGAGCTTCTCCTCTAATTCTTTAATTCTTGTGTCCCTCTCAATGTTCTTTTGTTGATGTGTTTTTAATAGTTCTTCCAAATTTTTTATTCTTTCCATTGCTTGTAATTCTTTGCTAACATTCCTTTGTTCAATAAAAAGTTCATCTTTTTCCAAAAATTGTTCATCCCTTGTTGCACTTGTATATTCAAAACCCTCTGAAACATGGCCTTTTGGGGATCTCCTCATTTTCTTAGCCACAAAAACATATTCTAAATCTAATTTAGAAGTAGTAGTAAAGTACTTTGATTATACAACTAGTGTATTCACATTTTCACCAAAGGCATTCTCATTTAAGTCTTTATCTACCTTTGTTTCATGATCAATGGTATTCCCTTCTAAATTTTGATCTATTTCTACTATCACAACATCTTCTTCATGTTTTTCTTTTGTTTCTTCCACTATAACATATTCTTCTTGCTTTTTAATTGATCCTCTCAAGACCCACTTCTTCTTTAGGTAATGTGATGGCCTCCTAGGTTGTGTGGGTTTCTTTTGCCCCTTTACAAGTGTAGAAGAATAAGCTCCATCTTTTCTTTTCTTTCCCTTTTGTGGCCTCTTTGAAACAAGGGTTTTTTGTTTTCTCTCTACTATGGGTTGCTCGATAAAGGCTACAGGATAATTTTCCTGTAAACCTTACTCCTCTAGCTCTCCCATGCTACAGGTAGTTGTTGTAGCAAGGAATCTAGAGGGAATTTTCTCTTCTGGAGCAATAGTAGATTCTTCTATTATTTGTTCTTGACCCCTGTTATCCTCATTGGGCACTTTGATGATACTCTTGATATTGTTACAATTAAGAAAACTTTCCCAAGAAATATTTGGAAACTGAGCCCTAAGACTCCTCTTTATCAACAATGTAACCAAATAGAAATGAGACAATGTTGTATTGTTTCTTTTCCTCTTATAATTAGACAAAATTATCTTTAACAGATTATACTAGAAATTAGAAACATTTATAAGTCTATTATGGTGAATATGACTTAACAACTTGAAATGAATTATATATAACAATGATTGTCTCCCATCACAGGTCAAATACTTAACCATATAAGAAGCAACTAAAGCCCAAAGCTAGAGTAAAGACAATCATTTAGTACCTTAGGAAGAAGAATCCAGGTTTTCTCCTGGCTGGGAGTATTCATTCCTTGTAGCAATGACATCTACCCTAACCAAAAAGTCTTCTCCTATCCTTGGTAATCCATATAATTTAGCTATAGCAGCTTCTGAGGCATCTATCCTTAGGCCCCTAACAATTGCTTCATCATTCTATAATGTGGCTACAAATGGTTGGGTCATAACCTCATTAAATTATGCGAGCCTCATAAAATATTATAACCGACCAGCTTGCTAAAAATGGGAAAAAATAACCTACCATCTAGCAGCTGGTTATGTGTTGTTGGTCCTCTGCATATTATATCACCTCCCATTATAATGTTATGTGAATTCATAGTCACTTCACAACTACTTCACAATTTTGCTCTATTTTGTTCTCGATCTATCACCCCAGTTACATTGCTTATGCTCTGTTGTATGCTATAACACCCAAATACACCTCTGAATTCCTCTGCTAAGCTCTTTGCATCTTGGTGATGGTGGAAAATAAAATGAAAAAAAATTGAAATGGAAAAAAAACTAAGGAATAATATTTTTGAATACCCTCCCCCCAACTAAGCCTGCTAAATGTCCACACTTAGCTCATACAGATAGGATGAAGACATAAATGGAAAGTAGTGAAGATTTAAAAGAAGCTATTTTACATGCTTGGATGAATCAATAAATATACATAAAATCTATAATCTTAGATGATAATTATGATTATAAAAATGAAGTGTACCTAGAGTTATTATTAGAACTAATTTGCAACTCATGTGTAGAAGTTGAATTGCACCATGCAAGTAATTTTTAAAAAGGCATGTCATGATGGATTTGAGTTTTGTGTAGTTATGATATGTATTAAATGTGTGACATGTGTGTATGAGGTTGGAGTGAGGCATGAAAAGAAAATGTTGTGTAAAGTAGGCTTTGGGTGAAGTGATAATTATTACAGGGTATAGTAGAGATGAAAATGTGATGTGATGGAATGAAATGGACATGTGTATGACTACATGGGAAAAAAAGATGATGTAAATGCAATATGAATAAATATATATTATGATGGATACGTGAATGATACAAGTGCATGTAACATCATGTCCCTTTATTTTTGGTTGGTGATGTTGTAGGTCCCCTCTGCATCTACTCGTTGGTTGAAGAAACTAAGATTGTTGATTGTCACTGGTGTGGTGTGTGCTGATGAAATATGTGAAGAAATTGTACTTGTGGAACATCAATGGGCAAGTTGTGTAGCTCGTATACTGATACATTTGTAGAGCTAGTTGTTTCTATTGTTGAATTTCCCATGTCAGGTTAAAATTGTTATTGTAATGTAAGAAGGAATCCATCCTTCTACATTGGTTTCTTATTGAGATTCAATATGTGACCATTGACTAGCAATGAAAACCTTACTTCATCAATTGTTTATAGTTGCACTACTCCATTTGGAAAGACTGTCCTTATTTCATATGGCCCAAGCCATCTAGTTTACAATTTCCCTTTGTAATATTTATATTTGGAGTCGTAAAGTAGAGCCCAATCTACATTGAATTCCTTTGTTTCAATAAACTAATCATGCCAAAAAATTTGTTGATTTTGGATAACTTCAATGTAGTGTATGGCTTCCATTCTTATTTCATCCAATACATTCAGGTTGTGCAACCTCTCCTGCTATGTTGTTAAAAAATCCATGCCCAATTTGATTGTTGTCCTCAATATTGTATACTCAAACTCTATAAGAAGTGTTGCCTTTTTACCATACACTAGTTCATATGGCGTAAAGCTTGTTGTGGTCTTCCAAGTTGTTCTATAAGCCCAAACTGCCTCAGGTAATCTGGTTGCCCAATCCTTCCTATGAAGTTGCATTGTCTTTGTGAGGATGTTTTCAATTTCCCTATTTTTGATTTTCACTTGTCTATTTTCTTGAGGGTGATAAGGTGTTGACTTTTTGTGCTTGATCTCATATTCTTGAACTAATTTTGTGATTAGATCTTATGTAAATTGTGGTCCTTGGTCTATGACAATTTTTCTTAGAACACCATATCTTGTAAATATGTCTTCATAGAGAAACTTTTCCACACTCTCATCTCTTGCAAACTGTAGAGCCTTAACCTCTACCCATTTTGTAAGGTAATATGTATAGACCAGTATGTACTCTTTATTATTTGATGTTGGTGAGATGGGGCCAATAAATTCTAATCCCTTTTTATCAAATGGTGTTATTTCTATTTGTGGTTGTAATGACATTTCATTTGTTTTTGTTGGTCTTCCCATTCTTTGAAATCTATCACAACTATTGGTATATTTTACTGCATCTTTATGAAGAGTTAGCTAATAATATCCATTATTCAGAATCTTAAAATTTGTCCTCTTTGTTATAAAGTTTCCCCAATAGGGTTCATCATGGCATGCTCTAGGGATATCATATACTTCATCTTCTCAGACATTAGGTTGTCGGGGCTTGTGTAGAATAAGTATCTAGCTATCCACGAGTAGGGAAAACTCTTCTGAACTAATTGCCTCTTTTCCCTTGGTGAGAAATAGGGTGGTGTCTTTCCTACTACAAGATAGTTGATAATATCTGCATACCAAGGTGTATGTAGAGAGAGAAAATAAATGCTCATCTGGGAAGGAGTCATTAACA